>CM031572.1:16852241-16979705 GCA_018467065.1 Ephestia elutella
AGTACCTTTTAAAAAAAAAACTACAAATAGACATAGGGACACTATAATTGTTTTGCGTCTAAAATACATAAAAATGTTACGTTGATACGTTGACGCTTTGACTTTTATCCTACGATATCAGTCAGACCAAAGAAAAATATTATAGAATAGTAATGTGACTATTAATTTAATAAAGATAGATATTATAGACCTCCTAAGCTGGCAACACTCATGCAATTCAACGTTGTCGCAAACACACTAGCTAACAAAAAATAGATTAGGCTATTCCTAATACCATTTTTTGTATAAGTAGCTCCTTACAAAATGTTGCAGTAAAATTAACGATTCAGAATGACCACCGCTGAGAATAAACGTAGCATTGATGTATCGAAGTAGATATCACGTCTTCGTTAAACCAATGATTAATTTCTATAGATTTCCAAGTTGCCAGATATTTGTTTACCTGCTCTGATGAGATAGTCGCCAATGAATTAAGTAATCTTATCACCACGTAATCCATTCATCGTCATCAAACAACTGAACTACTTATATATTAAAACCTCTCCCATTTTTATGGGAGAGTTTATAATATAGAAACAAGCTAATTATTTAAAAATAAAAAACACGACTGACATCTTAAGGTAGGGTCTGGCGAATACGTCGACTTTAACAGCACACGACAGCACACCGATTATCACGAGAGCGCCTTTAAGCCGCAAGAGTTTGCAGCACGCGACTACACTGAGTTGTAGTGATAATGTGTGTGATATATCTGTCTCTTTTTAGCACAGCATTTAGTGCATATGAAGAAAGAGTACATCCAATATGTCAACAGTTCAACTTATAGCGGCGTTAATCAAAGTGCTGCAGGGTGCTGTCGAGTGTAGCTGGTCGCTGCGACCGGCGGCACCTTGCAGCACCTTGCAGCACCTTTGATAGACGCCGGCTTAGGGATGTATGCAAACACGAAAACAAAACATCGATATATCGATATTTTGTCTTTCTTGGCAGGTACTTACAAACTAGGGACAACCCGTCTGTCTGCTCGCGATAAACTCAAAAACTACTGAACAGATGTTTATGCGGTTTATACTTAATGGACTGGGTGGGTCATGTCATAATAAAGGAAAGCTTTGGTGTACAATTTTGTCGGGCAAAGCCGTGGGTATAAGCTAGTCGATATATAAATATAATTCTATTGCGTTGCATTAAAATAATTTTCTAAAAACCGCATCAAAATCGGTACAGCCAAACGCAAGATAATCGCGGACAAACATACATACTAAAATCCAGGTCAGAACTGAGAACCTCCTTTTTTTTGAAGTCGGTTAAAAGTAGCATTTTTAATAATGTTTTTGGTTTTTTATAAGATGTTGTGTATACGTTTATCTTTGTATAGTAAAGTATTTAAAGTATATTTTATAGATTTTCTAAGGTTTCTAGATTGATGGAAATACAACCCTTGAAACTACCACAAAAACAAATTTTACCTACCAAAAAATAAAATAAAAAAGCTTCGATATAATCTCAATAATAAACATTACTAAGCACCCCTAAGTCTCGGTATAGTAAACGGAGGCCGCAGGTCGCAGCGGCTAACGCCGTCTGCTGCTAGCTTAAGGGGATGTAATCCATGGTTACCTAATATTTTATTTCATCGTATTGTTTCTTGGTTTATTATTTTATTTAGGTGGAAGTTTATATCACTGGGGATTACAAAATAACACATTAATTTGTTTTTAAAACTGGTATTGCCTTTTGCAAGTCCCAAATTTTAATCAAGTCATTATTATGGATTCTTAGCCATTACCATCTCTCTCTTTAGCCGTAGGTTTCCTCATGACTGAGGAAGTTGTGGTCATTATATGGAAATGAAACACACACAACGACTCTCTTTGCAATTTTAATGGAGTGCTTTGCCCATTGCCTTCTTCCATTTCACACACTAGCTGATTATCATCAACCAGAGTGCAGGTTTCCTCACGATGTTTTCCTTCACCGGAAGCAAGGTGGTGGTCGATGAGAAAACTAACATGGGAGTCAGATTGGTATACAAAGCCCATGTAGCCCGGGCAGGATCGTCGAACCCTGGGATTTTGCATCCACAGGCGGGCGCCCCACCAGTCGGCCACCACCGTTTCAGCCATTACCATAAGTATTAAAAAATAGAATACTATTAGCCTGATGCGATTACCACCAGTAATTATTGTTTAAATCAAATATCACCTAATTTCTTTCGATATTTTTAACTTTGCACGCATTCCAGATGATTTAAAAAAAGGCTTCAAAATAAATCAGAAATAATCCAAAACGCGGCCCCTTAAGTCTGCGACAGTCGGCGACAGTTTGCGTTCCTTTGTAGAAAGCCGCTTCTCGTAATAACTTTTTTGCGTTTTTGTGGAGTTGTTGTGACAATATGTCTATCTCTTTTTAGCTCTTTTAAGACGAAAGAGTGCAACCAATTTGTTAACAGTTTGACTTAAAATCTGTCGAGAATCCGAGACGCCGCAAAGCCACTCCGCACTCGCCGCTCTTTCCCCTCAACGTTACGCTGATATCGACGTTACAAGAGACCATTCTCAACGGTTTTCATATAATTTTGTGTCCTACGTGACGTGTAGCTCGTCGCTGCGTAAACGCGAGAACGCGGCCTTACATAGCCTATGTCATTCGGGCTAATGCAAGGAATCTAACAATACCTCTCACATCAAAATCTGTTAAGCCGTTCAGGACTTATGGTGGAATAAAGAAATTACATACATACATACATACATACATGAACCCTGAAAACATAACACTCCTTTTTTGGTCAGTCGTGTAAAAAGAATTACCCATAATCAGCATGGTTGGTACTCGCAGTTTATGTCTATGAAATCAATATACAAAGAATGTTATATTGATTTCATAGACATATCCATACTAATATTATAAATGCGAAAGTTTGGATGTGAGTTTGTGAGTTTGTGAATTTGTGAGTTTGTGAGTTTGTGAGGATGTTTGTTACTCAATCACGCAAAATCTACTGGACGGATTTCGATGAAATTTGGTACAGAGGTAGATAATGACCTGGAATAGCACATAGGCTACTTTTTATCCCGGGAAAAAGCACTGTTCCCGTGGGAAATTCACGCGGGCGAAGCCGCGGGCAAAAGCTAGTGTTATATAAAGTCGTAAGAGGTGAAATTGTCAAGAGATGGTGATGTTTAAGTCAAAAGTCTAGCCCAAGCTCGTAATGGGTTTTATTACTTGCTTGTTGGAGAAAAAAATTAATAATTTTCTTCAGTCTCTTCTTTACTGCTTCAAGAAATAAGGCAGTGATATTCTAAGCCCAACACCATACGTGATATAATTACTGAATAAAAATAAGTGAATGAACGATGTAAATATGCGGTATCTTTCTATAATATGTATCTATGACGCGTAAAAGAAACTCATTTACGGCATGGTCCCTAATAACGTCAATTACATGTAATGCTTTTACATCTATCGCGGTGTGAGCAATATAGCCTATAATCTAATACTGGCCAGAAAGAGTTCTGTAACACGTCCTTGTAACATATACAGTAGGCCGGCGAAGCCTTCAATAAATTATCTATAGATTCATCGATTGAAATCATTTGAACGTTGCGTAAACGTCAAAATTTAAGCGTTGTACAGTCAGCGGAAGTTCAAGCTGCCTGAAGTCATTGCGTTATTGTGAAATCGCCTTTATTACCTCGAAATAGAGTTTTACATGATGGAGTTGTATATTGCAATCCGTCAACTTGGCCCGCGGGACCCACAGATCGTGGTACACTGCCCCCCTGACATGAATGGGCTTCAAAGCTTTATGACGGAACTAGATTTAACAGAGTTAGTCGCAAGAATACTCTCTGAACCCACTTCTTACTTTATATTTTTGTCAAGTAAGGCATTAGGCATAACTATTGCCATCCAGTGACAAAAGTCAATTATATTATCGCGTTGCACTTTATCGCACCACCTTACTACTCTCTGTTTGGTCTAATGGTTGACTGGTAGAGAATACCATATGGCGTTAAGTCCACCAATAAAGTTTTAAATAAAAAATAAAATAAAAAAAAAAGTCGTACAGCTAAGTTGATAAAAAGTATCCTCTGAATTAGACCTTCTGGCTACATATTTTTGACAAAATTACCTAGATTACGAGTCATAAAACTAACTCCTTGATCACTGGACGTCGCGTCGTCGCTCGGAAGCATATTTAAAATTTTTAAAGCTAGTTTTTTTTAAAGATGTAAAGTGCATTTGGATATAAATCACAAAAAATAATTAAAAAACAATAGTTTTGTTTTTACGTTTTCCTCAATAAATCTAGCCGACAGTCTCAAAGGCGGAACAGTTACACAAGTATCAAGAATGCGTGTATTTCGTATGCAAAACGTACACTAGTGAGGGGAAACACGTACGAATAAAGTACGCAAACGACAAGAAAACGAGTCTGCTGACAAGTTCACGTAAAAGATGGTTATTGTGTAATGATTTAGCAATTTAGAGCAGTTTCACAATTTTTAAAAGCATGTTTATATTGTTTAAATATTTGTCAGAGAATCTTTGTGACGATCGAGGCCTCCCCTTTTTTACACGACTGACCAAAAAAGGAGTGTTATGTTTTCAGGGTTCATGTATATATGTATGTATGTATGTATGTAAGTTTCTTTATTCCACCATAAGTCCTGAACGGCTTAACCGATTTTGATGTGAGCGATATTTTTAGATTCCTTGCATTCCTCCGAGTGACATAGGCTATATGACGTCACCATAAAAACAAAATGGCGGATTATATATGCGATAAATAGCAGACCAAAAAAATAAAATTTGATCAATCTTATCGAGTGGGGTATCAAATTGAAGGGCTTAAAAAGGCGATTTCAAAAATGTATATAACTTATATGTTTGTATGTACTTCTTGAGTAAAAACTCGTCAGTCGTGTTTTATAGTTTTAATAATTAGCTTGTTCTTCCATAATTTTCGGTCGATGGCAACATTCACACAACTAGGAATACCTATGACTTTGACTTTATAACTAACTAAAAATATAATTGGTGGCCGAGTGGTAGGGCGCCCGCCTGTGGCCGCAAAGCTCCCAGGTTCGAATCCTGCCCGTGCTATACATGAGTTTGTATACCAATCTGACTCATGTACCTATGTTAGTTTTCATCTACCTGGTGGTACCTTGCTCCTAGAGAAGGAAAACATCGTGAGGAACCTGCACTCTGGTAGAAGACAATGGCAAACTACTCCATTAAAATTGCCAAGATAGTCGTGTGTGTTTCATTCCATATAATGACGACCCTCAGTAATGAGGAAATACGACTAAAGAGAGATAAATATAACTATGCTGATTTGAAACTTATGTCAGTATTCCTTACAGTGTAGAGCCAAATATCGTGAGATTCGAAGGCCAAACTGGATAGTGGGCTTATTTTTAGTGACAGATTGCTGGCCTATCAGAGGTATCAACAATTTAAAGACCCAGTCCTAATGGTGATTTGGTATAAGTGAAGTATTACAGAAAGTGCCCATTTCCCGGGCATTTTCCCCACACTACTCGGTCAGAAGGCACGAGTCACACGCCAATGCAGATATGTGACGGACTTGAAAGTGAGTTGGCTCACCGTCTAATAACACACAATATCTGATTGTCTGTCTGTGTACACCGTACATTGTTTCGTGTTTCTATCATATGGTTTTGTTAAGGTTAATCTTTAAATATGTAGTCAAAGTACGAGTAACAAATGTCGACACGAGAATTGTGAGTCGGGTATCGAATTAAATATTATTCAATTTTTTCTTCAAAATGTTTGTGGTTCCTATTAGTCTCATGTAGATTGAACTGTGAAGTGTTAGATCAGGGGGCCGATTCTACTAATAACAAACGTAGATTTCGTAACTCAATTGTGTCTCAAGAGCCAAAGAAATTAAAATTAAGTGACAAGATCTCTGTAGGACTTCTATGTTTTATTACGATTTCTTAGGCTTTTGAGGTTCATCTGAGGCACAACATATACGAGGGCCAGGTCACCTACATTTACGCCTTTACCTATACACACAATATAGTTTTCTTCTTATCGAATGAGTTAAGTACCTAACTGACACTGGTGTCAGAATTTTCTCAAGTTGCATTAAGGTATCTGACATGACTTTCACTTACCGCCACCTAGCGGACGTAGTTATTTATATACTAGAAAAATGTACAGTCAGCTAGTATGCAGGTTTCCTTGCGATATTTTCCTTCACCGAAAGTTCAGGCGGTGATTAAGTTATATCAGTAAATCTCAGTGCTTCGCGCTGAATAGATCATAATTTCTGTTTCGTCTGACTATCATTAATCATTATGTCGTATTAACGCAAAAGGAAAATATATTGTACAATTTTTGTGTACAATAATATATAATTTAAAATAAGGGATATCCTATTACTTATTGAGATAAAAACAAAAGTATACAGTTACTTTTGGGTAAAAATGCTGCAAGGAGTTTGTGTGGCCTTCATTTGATTCCAAGTAAACTATTGAGATAGATTGTTTTAAATATTGAATGACCTAAAAAATATATGGATGAAAGAGTACCAATGGTGGTAATCTCCATCGAAACATCTATCTATGCAGAAACTTTTACGATAATTTGTATTAAAATATAACCTGACTCTCTTCAAAACCAGGGTGAATAGGCTGCTTCTGGGTAAGCTCGCTACATCGTAGACCTCATCTCTGTCCTCGGGCAAGATTGTGGACCCATCTTTAATAAAAAAAAACAACACTTTCAAATATTTAACTGCAGTTATTTTTCTATTATTAATATTGGACACAAAAATTCTAATATTAATGTTATTCCATAATTTACGCAAATTAGTTATAATAGTTTCGTCACAAGATATTATTTGGTAGCACGTGCCATTGAACTACGAATTTATGCAAATGGCCGATGATAACTTGAAAATTGACGATAAACACATACTATAGCTTGAATAAATTACTAATTACCTTGTCAACAGAACATTCTCGAATCACTTTTAACTTAGTATTATATTTTACTTTATCTCTAACATTGTTAGGTTTTCAAGTTGGTAAAATCATTAATTTCTGTCCCAATTGTCAGACCAACCACCAATACGCATACCATTCCCCAGCATTGGGAACATTACAATAGCTGATGGTGATGTCAGATCCTAAATGTTACGCCTCAATCTTCTTTATTTTCTTTCTCTTTAACCTAAATCCATACTAATATTATAAATACGAAAGGCTAATTGTCTGTCCAATGGACAGATAGACAGTGTCCATCTATTGCGCTTTCACGGCTAAACCGCTGGATTGATTTTGATGAAATTTGGATATAGTTGAAGATCCACGCACGCAGATATCCTTTCTATCGAAGGCCAAGACTTATTTTAGGTTGCTGTGCCATAATAGTTAGTTAGTGAAGATCCGGGGTTAAGCATACGATACTTTTTTTCAAAAACCAATCCAAAGAGCTGAAATGGGAGGTCATATTTTGTAAAAAACACAAAAAATAATCGAAATATTTACAACTTAGTACACAATAACAAAATATACTTTTTGCCGCGGGTGGAACCGCGGCGCAACAGCTAGTACAATATATATTCATTTTATAAATTCTGGAACTCGAATGCAGAACGCCTCAACCGTCGTTCCCGCCACTGAGCAGTTGCGTCACGTCGACATTCACCCACTTGTGCATACCATCAGACCATGTCTTCTACCTCCATTCATGAGGCATGGATCGTAAGGGCAAATTAGAGGTGTCTTCATATCAAATAGGTTTTATTGTATTTTTTCATTTATTCCTTTGAAATTGGGTCAACAATAAAATGACTGCATATTAGGGTAGGCCTTCGGAACACAATATTGCGTGTGGTCCGATACACTTGAACCTTTGACCCTTCGATTTTTCATATGTGATCGAAGGCTTGACCAGTTATTTTTAAATAAAGTCGATAAGAAATAATTTGCAAACAATGTCAATCTAGTTTGATCGCAAAGAATAAATAACTATTATGTTTGATCGTCGGTAAGTCGGTGATTCAAAATATGCAAAGTATTTTATTCTATGGTATAGCCATATCCTAAGGGACTACGTGCGAATGCATTCTCACGCAGTCCCCTAAACTTATTTAGTAGGAATATTTAGTCAGAACATTGTTATTGGCTTCTTTAAGATCCTCCGTAATGAAGAAGAGGGAACGCGACGGCAGATGAGCTATTGTCTGAATAGCACCGAAAAGCCACACATAAAAATCATGATTCAATAGTGGTAATATATGAAAGTAAAATAGAAAAAAAATATCAAACTGTCATGATGTTAGAATCACGCGTTCAGGTAGAGACAACCACGCCATCCATATATTCAAGTTGTGGCTAAAAAACTCCACGTAATAAGCATAGATTTAATATAGTAATAAATTTCAAACTAATATCAAACTTTGACATGATGTTAAAATCTCGCGTTCAGGTAGAGACAAACCACTCCATATACTCAAGGTCCGGGAATGGTCCAAAGACAATGGTCTGTCTATATTTGTTCGGTGGTGGTGAAACAGCAGTATCCGCAACTTTTCACTTATCAAGTAGTTATGAGTCATTTAATTTAAATATAGGTTTATATTTACCTTATGCAAATTAGCTATTTTATAAATTTAGTTTAAAATGTCTTCGATAAAAAAACGATTTATGTGGGAATAAGACAGTTAAAGCTGATAAGTAATGTACTATGTACTTAATTTTTATAGATCAATTCGGATCACTGTATCCAATATATGTCGATGGCATTTCTGGTTATGGTATGTAACTAGAATTAAAGTTTAGTTAAATAAATTCTGTTTCTAGCAGTCATCAGGAAAGAGCGGGGAGCTCTGGCACAGGCTTTTTGCTTAAAAGAGTTCCCCGGCCTCCTATAACTAAATAACAATGCACGTTTTTTGGAGCAAATAAAGAAATAAAGAATTTTTTAAATTTATTTTTTATAATATATAATACCTATGTGCGATATTTGTAAAATATGACTTGTAACAAGAATAACTTTTTTCTCAAAATTCAGCGCCTTTTAGTTACAGTCCAATATATGTATTTTGGAATTTATCTTATAGGCGCTAAATCTCGAATTAATGTCGATACTCTGACTTTAGCGCCACCAATATTAAATCCGAATCGTCGACAACTCAAAGATTTCATAAATTTTAGATCTAAACAATTTTATGACCCTGAAGTATTTAAAAAGTATAGGCGATTGTTTCCAAGGTTATTGCCACTATTATCGTGAGATAATGGTATTACGATCGTGTCGTGATATCCGTTTATAAAAGTTGCAGTATTACAACATATTACGAATTTAGTTGGTAAAAAATTGCAGCAGAATTTTACAGGCTTTTTAAATAAAAGCAAATTTCTGCTGAAATTTTTTGTTCAATGTATATGTCGCATACTTACAATCTATATGTTTTGGGTCAAATCTTAAGCTCAATTGAAACTATTTTCGTTTATCCGACATACTTACTTACTCCGCTGGTTCAGCGACCCCAAAGTGGATCTTGGCCTCCGATTCGAGAGAGCGCCATAGACTCCTATCCTGCGCGGGCGGTGGCTCGTCAGTTGACCGCTCCCAGCTCACGCATATCAGCCTCCACAGTGTCTCTCCAGCGATATCTAGGGCGCCCGACTGGGCGCCTGCCTGACACCTTTCCCAGGTAGGCTGATTTAATGCCACTATCCTCCTTCATTCTCTCGAGAACGTATCCGATATAGGTAGTTGAAATTTTACTTGTGGCTTTAGTTTCGATGACTGGCAATACATAATATTAGCATGACCTGGTAGTACACCCAGAAACGGCTCCCAATGAGAAAACTTATAAAATATTTTTTTTCTTAGAAAACTTATTTTAGATTCAGAATAAAGAAGTAATAAATATACCTACATACATCCTCACAAACAATCACGTTATAATATAAATAATTATGATAAGGCAGGCGTCTCGTATAGTATCAAGACCAAATGTAAAGCCGACAGCTGTGGCGTATACTCCACCGTCAAGAGCTCTCTCTTTAGTCGTATTTCCTCATGACTGAGGGTCGTGGTCATCATATGGAATGAAACACACAGCGACTATCTTGGCAATTTCAATGGAGTGGTTTGCCATTGCCTTACCCATTTCACAATCATAACCAGAGTGCAAGTTTCCTCACGATGTTTTCCTTCACCGGAAGTGGTGGTCGATGAAAACTACCATACATGAGGCAGATTCGTATACAAATTCATGTAGCTCGGGCAGGATTCGAACCTGGGACCTTTGCAGCCACAGGCGGACGCCCTACCACTTGACCGCCGCTTCAAGACCAGATCACATCTAGATAGATCACAGATAAGAATAAGATTGATATGTAAAGAAAAACCTCTTTGAATTCTAGCCTAACTTTAGGAAAAATGTGTTAAACGGGTACTTAGTACGTATGTCAAAACGTCTTAAGTAGGTACACTATATACTAATTTATGCTACTTGATCAAAAAAAGACGACCACTGCTTTCTGTACCCAAGTATGTAGTTTAACTGGTTGGCTCGTACATAGGCTATGACATAATTGTCGCTTTCCTTTTCATTTGATCTACATTAGAAAGAGACAGTGAAGTTTATGCAATAGATACGATTTTATTATAAATAATAAATTTTATGACCATAAATTATTAGTAAGTACGAACGGAATTTGGAACACTTTAATTATTAGGTTATTTAAATGCGAGCTGTACACATCAAAGTTTCCTTGTTGCGAACTCTCTATGTTTTTGGTAATAAAAGCGTTTTTGCAGTGAATTGTGCTGTGAAGAAATGGGTTCCGTAGTCGTGGCAATTTAATTTTATTTCTTTTCTTTTTGTAAAGAACTCTCTCTATTTAAAGGTGGAATAATTTGTTCATTTGTAATTTCAGATGCGATTTTTTTAATACACAAACTATGGTTAAGTGATTATTTTTAATTTGGAATTTATTTTTCTTATTTAGGACATTCTCTTAATGACCGAGAAATAAAATTGCATCTTACTTGCCAATATTTTATGTATTGCACGTAAAATAACAATTTTAATTGGGTATTACCTAATTAGGTACACATAAGACCTAAAATAGTGTATTGCACGTAACTCATCAGCGATATTCTATTAACACTCATCGATGGCAAAATGTCACATAGTTTGAACCAGTAAAGAGTTATGTAAATCAAGTTTCCCAACGTATGTACGATACTTGGCAAATTACTAGTTTGTTATATACCAAGAGGCGGATTAAATTGCAATTGTGCTCTGGGCTAGCGCTTCATCAGCGCCCCTTCAGTCTGATATAAAAAAAAAGGATTCCACTGAGTACGGAACGGATTTTACTCGGGTTTTCAGTAATAATGCCAACTTCTATTGTTCAGGAATAACGTGTGGTGTGAAGTAATTGGATGCTGCAGTTGAAAAAAACTAAGATTACTCAAAATTTATAAATAGGAAGACTTGTGTCAACATATTTTTAATTTATTTGGTCGTTTCACACCACAAACGAATCGAACCGCGGTGCGAATCGCCCAAGACCCCTTTTTGAATGGATTATTTCGCACTGCAGTGGATGGAGCGGTGCTAATCCCTAAGGTGTCTTTCAGGATGCATTGAGCCAATCACACCACTCCAACCACTGCGTTGCAAAAGAAGCTATTCAAATAGGGTTCTTGGGTGAATCGCACTGCGGTTCGAACCGCTTGTGGTGCGAAACGACCAAAGACCCTTACCTGCGCGGCGCGCCCCTTTGTAAGCCCCTAGTTCGCCCAAACCAAAATATAATCCGCCACTGCGTACACCGCATTTTGTAAGGTGAGTAATGTAACTAGAGTGCGGCGAAGACTGCGTTGTCATTGCAACAACTTGGCAGCTGATCTAAAGTAATCCATACTAATATCACACTAAAGTGTTACTTACGATTGCAATGTGTGTAAAATGTGTGCAATTTTTTGTACGAACAGTAGGAGGCTAGCTTAGTAATCATAAGCACTTTCAAAACAGATAATTTTAGATATCTTATATCTATTATTTTATTATAGTACATATATTGATTTTTATCTAACGTTTCTGCGTTTTTTTTATAGACCTTAACATGCCTAAAGTCAACTTTAATAAAATAGCACTTTTAAATCGTAATATAATAATAAACTAGATTAGATAGTTAACGTCAGAAAATTACTTAAAGGTGGTTACGAGTACTACCGTTTTCAAAGCGCAAGCGGCGGCGGCGCAACAAACTCGTGCTGCATTTTCTCCAAAGACATCACTTTACATCATATGTCTTATAATTAAGGAACCTATATCAAGAAAATTGCATCCAATATTAATTACATACAGATGTTCTCTCTAACATTTTGTTTCGAAACAGCAAAGCACATAGCAATATTTAATTACTAAAATGTTAATATCCTCTGGCCATAATCACCTATTGTTATTTACATTTGCATGGTCATAAAAGCGTTATTGGCAAACGTAAACTCAGTTTACGTTACGTTCCGAGTACGTACCCATATGTACAGTGAATTGCACATTAAACAGCCTGAATTCTTTACAAATTCGCCTTTATTACCATCACCTAAAGTGCATGGTAACTTGACTCTTAACATTCTGTTTACATATACTCTAGTATTACATCATAGGAAAAATTGTAGACATGGAACCAATGAATGAGAGTTTTTTTTTGTGACCAACTGGGAACAAGATTGTCTCGTAACTCTTTAATTGATCCATTATTATGGTTTTTAGTTAAGAACGGATGCAATATGTCCTATGATGTTTAGTATAAGGCTACTTAGTCAAATGCTTTGTTGTTAAACTGGAAGATATTTATAGTTTTCCTTTCATTTTTTTCAAGTTTTATGGTGATTCATTGTTTACTATTCACTTCCTAATGCAATAGTTTTTGTTAAATGCGTTTTAAATATACGTTTCAAGGTTTTTGCATAAGTGTCTGAAATGCAGACTTATTTGTTGCTTAATTGTTTGAATAGATAATGAGTGCTTAAATTTATTAAGAAATTTCGCTGAACTTTTTTATTTTAAAAGTTATAGTTAATTATGCAGTTAGAAATACCAAGCATGTTGCTTCAAATAGTCATAAACTTTAGCAAGTCGCATTAGTCGCAAGTATTGTTTTCGCAAGTCGTTAAAATACTGCCAAGTTGAGATGCTGTAATTGTCGTATAATGATAATGCGTATAATGTAACTATCAAGTGGCCGTATTACGCAAAACAAAGATCGCGTACCGCGTGTTTATTGTCAAGAGAAAATGTGGTGCTTACTTCGTGTTTCGTCACACCACCAGCGGCGATTCCAGTCCGCGACGTTCAAACTAGGTCACTATATTTTGCATTTCGCAAATACTTCATGGTATACGATCCATATAATAACACGTTCAACATCCTAACTTACGACATAGGAAAAACAAATGAAAATACCGGTTACAATTAAATTGGCCATGCCATTTTTTTTATTTTACAATCAGTTCGTATAAAAAAATACTCATTTAAAATAAAAAAAGAGAACACAAGTTTTGGTAACTAAAAATAACAGGTACATCAACTCAAACGTAACATTCACCGATCTGGTATAAGCTAAAAACGGAATCACAACAAAAAATAGACTATTTGAGAGTATTAGAGTCAGTGCGTTTCGCTCGCGGGTCGGGACACAATGAGCCCAGGGATCTAGCGGGTCGCAACTATCCTTCTGACGTTTGTTTCCCGGCCCGCGGTCGTATTAGTGCTAAGCTTATATTTATATATCACATTCAGACGTCTCCTTCCTGCAGCCTTTAGTAGCTACCATAATGACCATGCTCGTAGTCATGACCATGACCGACAACGACTGGGACGGGCACCTTCACGGGGTAAGGCACTGGTTTCTCGATGTGGACTGGCACGTGCTTCTCAATATGTACGGGGTAAAGGCCTGTCCACTGGGACCTTTACTGGGACTGGCACATGCTTCTCGACTGGGTAAGGAATGTGCTTCTCAACTGGGTACGGGGCGGGCACTGGCACCTTTACTGGGTAAGGCACGGGCTTCTCAACGTGAACTGGGTATGGGCGGTCGACGGGGACTTTGACGGGGTATGGGACAGGTTTTTCGACTGGGTAAGGCACAGGTTTCTCTACTGGGTAAGGCACTGGCTTGGGAATATGCACGGGGTAGGGCCTGTCGACGGGGACCTTGACGGGGACATGTACTTCCTTGATTACTGGGTAGGGAGCTGGTACATGGACTGGCACCTTGACTGGGTAGGGAACCTTCTTTTCTACTGGGTAAGGAGCTGGCACTGGGACCTTTGACGGGCACTGGGATGTGCTTCTCAACGGGGTAGGGTTGGGGCACGTATACCTTGTAAGGAACAGGTCTGTCGACTGGGACATGAACTGGTACGTGAACCTTCTTTTCGACAGGGTAAGGCTGAGGAATGTGGACGGGTACTTTGATGACTTCCTTGACTGGGTAAGGGACGTGCTTAACGACAGGGTAGGGTTGAGGTACTGGTACCTTAACGGGGTAGGGGACTTGCTTTTCTACTGGGTAGGGGATGTGTTTTTCTACTGGGTAAGGGACAGGGACATTTTTGACGAGAGTTACAGTTTTGTGGACATGAGTGTCGTGTCCGAGATCGTATCCACCGCTGAATCCGCCGTATCCGCCACCCAGACTGCCGCCGCCCAGGCTGCCACCACCGTGCCCGTACCCTAATCCGATATCCCACAGTCCTCTCTTCTCGTGTTTCTTGTCGTCTGACGCCGCCTCCTTGTTGTCGGTCACTGCCACTTCCTTTTCTGCTTTCTTGGCCTCTTCAGCGTGAGAGATGGCCAGAAGAGCCACCAGACTGGCGGCTACGAGCTGTAACAAACAACATAGCTTATAAATAAACGAATTAGATACGTCTATCAATTGGGGTGCAAAAAGTTGATCTTTTTATGCCAAGATTCGAAACTTTACGCTTGGGAACTAAAAATTTAGACTACATCTTTGTTTTTAGAGACATCTTTGTTTTTCTCTTTAAATTATTGGTGATAATTATATAATTTAATTGCACTATAAATAGAGCATAGTCCTGATAAAAAAGGGGTTCAAACACTACGAAATACACACACATGCTCAGCCAATTACACCAAGCAATGGCTCGTAACAAAGTGTACAGAAAGTGATAACAGTGGAAACTAATTACAGCCTTTAATGACTGGTCGAGTTAAAATCCGCGACACACATAGCACACGCAATATTTCCGTATTACGCAACTTAAGTGGAACAAGGGGATTAATGCGAAATCCAGGTGTAAAGGCACATTTAGATCACTAAACCACTGTCACTTGTTAAGATTTTTTTTTATTTTGTTTATGAACGCACCATGGGTCTCATGATGCTGCACGTGTAGGTTGCACTGAAGTCAGCGAAGTCCTGAATGCGAATGATGCGTGTTGGCTGGTCTTCGCTATATATATGCGGTAAGAGCGGCCGACCGAAAAAAACGGCGCCCGCGCCGCTGTAGGACTCATACTTTCGCTTTTGAGGGTTTGCGCTGCTCCTGATCTTAGTTTTGGATGTATATTATTAGCTTTCGATGCTTTGGAGAAAAAATTAACACTTAATTGTAAATGGTAATGATGTAACTCATTATAATGATCGTTAATTTAAAAATCAAAAATTCAAAATTAATTTATGCAGACAACCAAGATGTGAATGTGTTAGTATAATTTACACTATGTTTATGTCCATACTTTAATAAAGATTGTATGGCTATTATGTGGCATATATTGTGCATAACAGGACACCTTATATTTGTAGCAATATTGTTTTTTTTTTTCAACAAGACCTATTAGAGTAACCGAACATAAATAATAGGATTTGAAGAAAATGATATAAGTATAATATTTTATATGCATATTTAATAACTTTAAATTTAAAGCATATGTAGAAAGAACAATTTTTATGCTAATTTATTTACAAACTAGTCTCCAAATGAAATCATTTCAATTCGATAGTGTTAGCTTGTCTATCTAAATTTGAGTGCTAGAATTTCCTAACAACTATTACAAATTAAGCTTCGATTAAATAATATGGCCTATTTTGTCAAAATAAATTGTAAATCTGCCATTTTTAATTTTTGCAATAACATAAATGGTATATTAGTAAGTGGGTAGTGCCAAAAAGTTGTTGTAGTGAACCAGTGTGTGAAAACCAAGAACAAAAAATGCCAAAGCAAAAGGATTTACATATTTAGGTTTGATAATGCGCTTCTGGGAACGTAAGTAGGGGCACTTTAAGTTTTTCCATGCAAATTACCAATTATTATCTATCAATGTCGTCATCAATACATATAATCAAATTGTAACTGGTCTGTGTCTGTACATAGAAGATTTTTAAGATGAGGGGTCTTCATAGGGCCAACAGAAACCAAAACCAACAAGTTTTTATGTAGAATTTTTGTCTGTCTGTATGTTTGTACGCGCATCACGCAAAAACTACTGAACCAAATTTGGCGAGGTTTTCATTGTTGTATTATAGAAGATTTAACTTAAATCTGGGATAAGTTTCATTTTGATACGCCGCTTAGAACCTGAGATACGCGGACGAAGTCGCGGGCACAGGCTAGTATAAAATAAATGTTCTAAGTAAAATATAAATGAAATATTCAAACACAGACTTTTATAACTACTTAATCATTATTTCCGGCAATTAACAAAACTTTTTAACGATTGGCTCTCGTAGAATATCATCAATTAAACAAAGCATGCCAAGGCCGATGCATCCTGATCTCACGCAGGGTTCCAATAAGCAATTAGATCAATTAAAAAAATAAACAGCCATTCGAACATTGATATATTTTAATCATTTTTATAATCTTTAACAAGCAAATAAAAAAAAAAACAAAAAACACGACTGATAACTCACACGGTCTATGTGACTCGGAGGATGGCAAGGAATCTAAAAATACCTCTGACATCAAAATCTGTTAAGCCGTTCAGGACTTATTTTGGAACTAGCTGTCGGCGGCGGCTTCGCCCGCGTGAGTTTCGCTTAGATGAAAAATCTCTCTTGGAGCTTTTCATCAGATGTTCCAAATCTTCAATTTTAATACGTAAGCAGAAAATGCTCATCAGGTTGAATAACTTTTGTAAAGGCACTATTTCCATATTTCTTATAGTTTAGCTGTTCTGTTATGGTTCTTCATCAGGTGTTCCAGTTTTCAAAATCAATTATAGCCTATATGTTGCCCAGACTTAATAGCTATACAACAAAAAATGTTTCATTCAAATCCGTCCAGTGGTTTTTGCGTGAAACGCGTACATACATACAGACAGACAGACAGACAAGAAATTCCAAAAAAAATTTTTTGCTTTCTATTGTTCTTTTTAAGTGTCCCTCTATCCATTTTAGTCAAAAATACTAAATGTACAGACAAAATATTTTTACTGTTTTATTATATGTATAGATAAAGATATACAACCCTGATAACATAACACTCCTTTTTGGTCAGTCGTGTAAAAATCAAACACAGTGTAGAGACAAACTTTATTGTCATTTGAAAGACAAGAATAAGGAGCTTTTGCAAATTACACGAGCTTTGAGCGCCTGATACGAAACTGAACTTTAATATGAAATTTTCAAATTGGACTGTTAAGTTAACAACAAATAAAAAAATATAGACATTATTGGCCTCTTCTCACTTTGATTTCTTTAAAAAATCCTCCCACAAATATAAATAATAAAAATGTTTTTATTTCTCTCATTCACAACCTAAAATTACAATTTATTACAGCTTACAATATTCAAAAAGTTTATGAACAGAAAATAAAAAATGTGTGATTCTTGAGAATTGATTTGGAGCCCATTCTAGGTACCGAATTAACCTGTATTATGGGTCACCAGGACTCACCATACACACCATAATTAATTCTAAAAAGTAACATAACAAAAATGTCAACAAAAAGGACTAAAAATAATAATTAAAAATTGTAACTAATTTCAACATATTAATGGCAGTGAATTTTTTGTATATAATAAGACCTATAAATAGAACAGAGTAAAAAGTATTTATGTGATCATAGACATCATCATCAGCCCATCTAATGTCCCACAGCTGGGGCAGTGACCATAAACATAAATAAGCAGATGGGTCATGGCCTACTACCAAGTATAATAATAATAATCGACCGAGCGAGCGCAGCGAGCGAAGCGTCTCAGTTTCCACTAGCCGAAAATTCTTTTGTCTGTCCGGATGTTATCGCCTACAGGTCGCATTTCTGAACCGATTATCATGAAATTTTGCAAGCAGGTTCGGTAATTTTATAGAATTTTTTAGTCGAGCCAGTTTTTCGAAATTTTAAAAAATGGCCGAAATATATAAAAAAAACCTCATATCTCAGCTATTAGAAAAATAAAACAAAAATGTCATTAGACATTTTTGTTATTCTTATTAAGACGCAATTTTTTTGTTTGAACAACATAGTAAAATTCAATAAAACCGCTATAAATCCATATGTTATAAATTCTCATACGATAGTTCACAAAAAAAATCAATAGATGGCGCAGCAAAGCTTTTAATACTCGCAAAATCACTAATTTACAAGAGTGACTTGATTTATTTATTTAATTAAATGGTTCTTAAAAATCATATGGCTTTTTTTGTCTTGCTTGGCTTTGAATTGTGTGTATTTATTTGGTTAATGGTATTGTATTGTGGATTGCTTTGCATGGTAGAATTATCTTGAACACTTGAAATAAATCTGATAACTAAAAACTTCATTGTATTCGTGGAAGGGCTCGCGAGGTCTACTGTTCTGACAGAACCACTAGTTTTATTTCGGACAAGTCCATAGAAATGTTAGTTACAATGTCCTTAAAACTATGTTAGTACCTTATCTACGTGTAATTGGGTCCAATGTTTTAGTATGGGCCTATCTAGGTTGCTAGCGATGACTTTGAGAAGGCTGTTGGAGCTAGCGCTCAGTCTCCGCATCAGGGATTGGATGCGCAGGACTTTGTGTGCATTCTGTGTGTATAATAAGTATTCAATATTTTTTTAAATAATTCTGTTACCATTATTTTAAACAGTCGTCCAACACTTAAAAATTTTATCCATTTCGACATATGTTAAACAATGTGTTTCAAAAACTATTTCAGTATAATTTGCTAATTCTAATTACTTTAGTATTCAATTGAGTCTAATTAAATGTGTTTACATAACCTGCTTTCGTATCATGTCGCAGTAACTTTCATTGAGAAATTAGATACGTATTATTATGTTAGTTAGACCTCGGATCAAGTTGAAATCTCGTGTTAAACTATGTTTAACTTAGGTTGGGTTGCACCGGCTCACTTTGACTTTTTTGACTGTACACAATCTAGTGTATGTATAAAGTTAATGAATAGCCCCTCTGGCATGCTAGGCGACCAAGACTGTTTCATGAGTTTCTTTCGGCATTTCTTCTCAGCAGTGGTCGTTCCGAAATGCCAATAGTTTGTAGCTTTGAGACATAAAATATTATGATTAAATAATTAGTTATCGACGTGAAAAAGAGCCTTCTTTGAAGGCCAAGTTTCAATAAAAAATTTTGACTTTGACTTTGACTTTGACACTAACTGTTTGAACTATTACTATGGGGTTGGGAATTGGTAGGAATGAAAATTCAAAATGCGGAAATTGGTGGATGAATTGTACTGATGCACTTCTTGAATTAAATTACACTGCTTGAATCACAATCACACGAACTTTGAACTTATATTTATTTAGTTTTACAATATTGCGCATTGCGAGAAAAAATCATAGAGAGAAACATTTGAAAAACGGCGTAATTGGCGCCATAAAATTTAGAACTCCTTTTTTTTTTGTTTTTTTTTAGTGGCCAGTGATAGGCATAGATTTTTGCACAGTTACATTATGTACCTTTAACCGTACCGTTTAGACAAAATAGGACTTACACCAGTTGTTAAATAGTATGACAAAAGTAAACATTACTGTTAACTTTGACACTAACCTTAACAAAAACTTCAATTTCGGTGCAACCCAACTTAATCGGGGTTTTAAATATCTTATTTATTAATTAAGGATAACTACAAAAAAGCAGTCTAATATTATTAGTGCTCGGGTAAAATGGGCGACATAGAAAAGTATACCACATTTTATAGTGTACTAGCTTTTTCCCGCACGCGTGAATTTCCCACGGGAACAGTAATTTTCCCGGTATAAAAGGTACCCTATGTCCTTCTCAGTACTTCATACTATGTGTATGCAAAATTTCAGGAAGATTGGTTCAGTAGATAAAGCGTGAAGAGGTGACAAACAAACAAACAAACTCACTTTCGTTTTTATAATATTAGTTAGGATAGGATTAGGATAGTATTCCGGGCGATATACTTTTCTATGTGGTATATGATTTTGTAATTCTTTTATAACTCCTAAATGCCTAAACTGCTTAAGATGCGCAGAATCGATAGAAGTTTTATGTTTTTCGGACATCAGGGGATGCCAGTACTAATTTTGATAATATTCAGATATTTACTTAATTAAATAAATCAAGCTATTTTAGTCAAGTAGTTATAAACAAAAAGTCAATATATAAGTCAGATCTAAGACCTAAGACTCAGTATTTGTACTTGTTACTGTGCTATTAATATTGTATGACCATCGGCGGGACATAGTGCACCTCTTCACAAAACATATCAACCTATTTTACCTGTAAATTATTATTTTATTTTTATTTTATACATTATGTGCTTTTCGGACACAAATCGACCACCTAGACTAATACGCTACCACTGACTCACTTGTATACTGAAAGTTTGTGATTTTCTCGAAGTAGAATGCTAGTAAATACATAAGTAAGTTAGATTGCAAAATTAGTAGAATTACGGGAAGAACCAATCATTTTGATGTATGCGTGTTACTAATACCTCCATATTAGGTACCTATATCATGTTTATAAGTATATAACATAAAAATTGCAAACGGATCAATTAGACATAATAGCACGCTACAACACATACTTGGAAGTTAATTTCAATTAGTCAGTTTTATCACTGATTAAATATGATAATTTAAATTATATTTAATTTTTGATTTTATTTATGCAAAGCTACTTACCACATAGCAACATTACCTCAATTCCGATTCGCATGTGGGAGTCCTAGTTACCGAAAAAAGCTACGAAAGTTATGTTTTTGAATGAGATAGATTTTTGAACATTTTAAAGCGTATAACCGAATAAATGCGTGAAAAAAGTCTCGCAAAAATAATTAGACAGTATTAAGACTTACGCACTGCGTATCCGGTTTATGTAATATTATCATAGCGTAGTTTCCGGTATTCGAACTTAGCATTACGAATGTTAATGTAGAGCAAACGTAGATTATTATCTATACGTCATTATCTCATAATCATTATAATCTCACTACTGAAAATGGGTATTAAAATTTTCGCGCTATTCTTTGCTGCGTCATTATTCATTAACTTACCAAAGTTAACAATATTATCTAACAGACATAAATTATGATTGGGATGTTTAATTAATCGCTAAGCGTATTTTGATAGAGTTTGATACAAGGCAAGGGTAGAGTATGAGTTTGATGATATTATATTGGTTATGATTTGAAGAGAAGATTGATGAGACGGACTACAATTCCTACGGAACCCTAAAAATGTTAAGAAAAGACGGATTTCGAAAATATTTTTTTATAGAATAGTAGGCAATCGAGCATGCGGGTTGCCTGATGGTAAGCAATCACCGCAGTCCATGGACACCAGCGACCCTAAAAAGGTCACTGATGCTTTGCCAACTTTTTGAGAAATCAATAAACCTCTCTGTTCTCTGTAATTTATACAGACAGACGCGTGATTAATCTGTTTATCTTTCTTTTGGGCGAGCAAAGTTCGCCATTTTTATTGCAAGCAAAGTTTGCTTACAGCAACGTCACTGGCAAAATAATCATATAGACAAAGTCGCCCGCAGCGTTGTTCCATTATCTTAACAATAACTTAGATATGTATTTAACTGCGGTGTTAGGAAACAAATTAATTTCCGATTTCGTTATAATTTCTCCTTGTAACAGATAGTCTTAATGTAGATTATTTCTATAGATACTTAGGCGATATTTTGCAACTTAGCAAGTTGCTCACTGGTACTTATATATGTAGCTTTATGTTTACCTCTGTTACACCTCTCAGATTAATATTCATACCTAAATTCTCGCGTAGATTAATAGTACATTATGATACAAGTGTCCAAAGTTGGTCATTACGCACAAGAGGCGAGATTGGCGCGCGAGCCGAAGGCGAGCGCGCTAATAAAGCCGAGTGTGCGTAATGACCAAATGGACACGTGTATCATACGACGTTTTTCAACACACTTGTGAGTAAAAAAAATTAATGTGGTCCTCACATCTAATTATCGGAAAACGATTGCACCCTTTTGTCATTCCTCCACTTTACAAAACATTCGTATGCATGCCGCCAAATACTTACGTTTGATTTTGGAGGCAATAAACTATTACTTGCATTACGCGGGTGGAGTTAAATTTACATATTCTTCCATACTAGTCGACATTTTATTAAATATTTAATATGCTAACACGGCGAAAATCGGAAAATGTCCCTAACAAACACAACATAATAAATATAGTCTTGTTTTTTATTCGCGTGCTGCCGCCCGCCGTCCCGCGCCGTGCGCAGGGAGCGCGCGGTGCACGCTGCGGATGGTATATCGCCATACAGCCAGTATGGCTGTATAAAAATCATTATCTTTGCTTATTTAAAAACTGTTGTTATTTTCCCTATTTGATCTTAAATGTATTATGCGGCTAAATTAAAAATGCTTTGTGGAATTCATAACGCGCATTAGTTTTCTATCTTTTGTATAGCGCAGTATAGTAATTTTTATTTCCAAACACCTCCGTAATATATTCGTAATACCTTCGTAATATATGGCATTATGGGCCTAAATTCGATGTAATAAGACCCACTTTACGAGCAAGTGTGTTGAAAATTTTATTTTTCATCCACGCAGCTTTCTATTCATACATTTTATGGACTTCTAGCATAATAACTTAAAGCCTTCAAAGAAGCTGTTTATTTAACTATTGTTTTTTTGACAAGATAACTTAATAATGGTATTGTTTTACCATCTTAGCCATAAAAAATCTATAGCTGGATCAGCTCTCCTAAAGATTACCACATAGAAGGACCAATTTTACATTATTGTCAAAATCGCTTGCAATACTGGTCTATGGGCATAATAGCTGTGATTACTTATCATTAATACATATAATAAAACTGTAACTAGTCTGTGTCCGTACATAGAAGATTTTTAAGAAAAAAAAAATTATGAGGGGTCTTATAGGGCTAATAGAAGCCAAAACAATTTTTCGTATTTTTGTCTGTCTTTCTGTCTGTTTGTACGCGCATCACGCAAAAACTACTGGACTAAATTTGATGCGGTTTTCACAGTTGTGTTATAGAAGGTCTAACTTAAAATCTTGCGTAAGTTTCATCCTGATGCGACGCTTAGAACCTGAGACATGCGCGGACGAGGTCACGGGCAGAGGTAAGTCGACAAATATACACATTAATTTAAATAGTTGATTAGTGCCAATAGTACCTTTAACTATACACCTACATTGTATCGAGCTGTTACTTAGGTACTCATCGATGCAACCGCTCCGTAACTGTATAGTAAACCATAATACCTTCCCACGATGTGATTTCCTTCTGTTTGTTGTGAACATTGTGTCCTAATCATAAGCCCCTTTTTACCGACTGCCGGAGACCGGAGGGTTTTGTTTTTTAGAGTATGTGTTATTGTATGTCCTTTTTTCCATAGTATTTAATGGTGTGATGTTTATTTGCTTATTAAGGTTTGCCTTTAAAGTTCGGAAGATTTTTATTTGAAAAAAAAATATTTTATTACATCCATAAAGTCTTGTTGCGGACCTGTGTCTCAGGTTACCAATCCTTCACCCAAATGAGTAAGTACATTTCAAATTGATGCAGTAGCATGATTAGGTGAACAATATGTTAAATGAGGAAGACCTTTGCCCGACATGGGGAAGAAATAAGTTAATGTATTTTGACATTAACTTATTTCTTCCCCATGTTTAATGATGTAATTTGAAAACAGTTATTGTTTTTTTTTTTAAATAAATAACGCTTTTGGACTTTAAAACTGTGTGAGGTTTCTCATGTTTGCCGCAAATAGTCATGTCTACTTCATAATATTTGGAAATACGGGCAAACCCGGATTTATTTTCAATATTAAGTGATGTTCATAAATCCTAATCCTTACTAATATTATAACTGCGAAAGTGAGTTTGTTTGTTTGTAACCTATTCACGCTTTATATTCTAAAATAATCTTCCCGAAATTTTGCATACACATACTTAGAAGTACTGAGAAGCACATAGGGTACCTTTCATCCCGGGAAAAAGCACTGCTCCCGTGGGAAATTCACGCGGGCGAAGCCGCGGGCAAAAGCTAGTAACATTATAAACAGACACACAGCCTTCACAGACAGATACGCACTAGCTAATCGCCATTTCGTAACCCGCATTCGGACTCAGACTTTTTACCACTGATTGTCATAGCCTCAAAGCAAGGTCCCTTTTGTTAAACTTATTGTTTTATCGTGAGCCAGGCAATTGATTGAAATAAATGTGTTATTAATTGTCAGTGGATTTGCGATTATTTTCGTACGAAGAATTGCTATTCAAGTCTCAACTTAAACAGATCTAGTGCATTCAATGCATGCAATTTTTTTTATCTTTAGTCTGTAAGTAAAATAATCAGAAATGACTTACTCCGCCATAAATTTTCATTGCAGGAAAGGTATGAATTAACAATACCTAAAAATGTATATACAAAAAATTTTTTTGGGAAATGCTATCATCCATTTTGTACACCCCTCTTTTCTGCTTCTGTAGTGGAAAAAAGGACTCCGCTCAATGTCTAAGTACGAAATGTCGATCTACATTAGTTCTAAAGTATGCAAGTACGATGAATGTTGGAACTAAGTTATTGTAGTACTACGTATTCAAGTGCTAAAGTACCGAATGTCGAAGTGTGCGAGTACGATGTATGTTAGTTCGAAAATATCCAAGTTCTAAACTCCATTTTATCTTTCTTGTCCTATTATGTAAACAATCATCACAGTACTTTTTGTTGAATTTTGTTGAAAATAAATCAAATATTAGTTCAAACCTAAACATTCTCTCTCTCTCTCTCTCTTAGGACAAAGGCCTCCCCCAAGGATTTCCATAACGACCGGTCCTGCGCTGCCCGCATCCATGCGCATCCCGCGACCATCACCTAAACATTCTAAAGTAAAACATTTATTAACCACGAAAGTGATTTCCTAAAAAGTCTCTTTTAATTTATGTTGTTGTAAAATCATAAAAGACATGGTAAGATTGTTTACATAATAGGACAATTATGAAAAAAAGGGACCGTATTCCAGTGCTAAAGTACCTACCCAATGTCGAAGTATGTGAGGACGATGTAAAAATTTTTAATCTGCTCATAAATATTTTTGAACTATATTCAGTTTTTTCGTCACAAAGCAAAGTTTACAAGACGAATTGCCTAATGAATTACTTATTCACTGAACAAAAAAACGGATAACTTTTGCAACGTAGTCAGATGTCTGCGGTGCGTATGTGGAGCAAAACGGACGGACAGGCAGCGCGGAGGTTGGTGGCGGCAAGTCATGAGACATTGTAACGGTTACCCCTGGGGTCCGTATTTTATTTTCTAAAAAAATGCTATTTTGCCAAATAGGTATGATAATATTTTCTCGCAAAGCTAGGGTGTTTGAACACGTCGCCTCGTGTTCCTGGGGCTTGGCCAAACCCCGTACTGGAGACGTTACGAAATAATTACATCAAAGCCCTCTTCAATAACATAAATGCTCATATATTGCTCTAGAACAACTGATTAATTGACACAGCCTTTATCGTATGACAATAGACTATCTTTGATTGACACGTCTGTTGCTCATACATTTAAATATCTCAATAATCTGATAAATAGTAATATTGTGAACTAATAATGAAGTTAGGATTGTCAATGAATCAGGTTCAAATAAAGGCTTGTAAGCCTATTGATTGGTACTGTTTTCAGACCATATAAATTGTACTCGATAGAGTAACAGGTATGATATGGGGCCACTTATCTGCAGATAGTGCCCCGCCCATTCATATGTGATCTTTGAGATAATATAATCTCTGAATACCAACTTTATTATAATTATTATTTTTTTTGTATTATCAGAAATTAGAAGGTGCGCACCGTTGGTATTCAATAATTGTATATACGTTCCATTGTATGGAGCGGTTGCTAGCTAGTCTTTTTGGGCTGATACCTTTATTATTCTTTTGTTTGAGCCGTATACAAATATTGATGTTATTGGCAAATTAAATAAATTCTTTGTAGAATCCTCACCTTTTCGGTGTAGAACTCTGCCCTGAGAAATAGATTTAATATTATATTTCTTTAAGTCCTGAATGGACAAGTAAAAACAATTAAATTTGAGTAATAGCAAAGAGTTTAATTTAGGATATTAGTTTAATAATTATCAGGGTCTTAGCCTATTTTGAACTAATTAGAAACTATTTTTCATACCTTATGACTTAGGATGATGATAGCATTTATAATATGAAAGAAAATGTTAAGTGATCAATTAAATAGTAAAAATGTCCTAATTAGAGGGATGGTGATTTAAAAGACTCAAGATAAATAAATGGTGTTTATATTCTGATTCTCACACACAATTAAAGAAAATACTAAACAGATCTTAAACAATAAATATGCACACAGACAATCTTAATTCTAGCTGAAATAAAATCACAGCATTATTATGGTTTTAATTGTGTCCCCGCCACTATATTTCATTAGATATCCGAATTTAAGATTGCGTGCAAATGTCGAATTTCTATTGAAATAGGACCCTTAGACCTCGGGCTGCCGAATATTCAAGAATGAATATTCAGTCCCTACCAGACACATATTTTTAGTTATACTTTAATTAGCTTAAAAGCTTTCAGGAAATCAAAACAATAAAAGGGGAAAATGGAACTAAAACTGAGAATATTATTTACATGAATCAGGCAAAGCCTTCAAGATCAGTTTTAGTTCGGTAAAATTAAGTGTTTCGTAAAGGTTTGTAATTTACTTATTTTCTTTTTATATTTACAGCTAAACCTTGACAAAACTGAAAACTTATTTTCTAGGACTTGCCAATATACAGCACACTCCTACCCCAATTCAATTCTAAGCATATATCGACCCAACAAAAGCAAAATATTTAAATCTCCCACAAAAAGTAATTATTACGTCTCACTGCAAACACGTCTAAACGAACACACTGCGATACGATGAATGTCCCCCTTTCTTTCGCCATCGCATCATTTTTCCCCCCCGCTTTCATCCCTCGGTGATGCGTGTGCGTCCCTGCTCTGTCTTTCTCATTGGCTCTGCAGTCATCCGAGGCGTATCTCTCATGACCATGAAACAAAACATATTTGTTTTAGCAATGTGTGAAAGGAACAGAGAATAGCTTTATCCTCATTGTTCAATTCTGGAATTTTACGTAATAACTTACAATGTTTTTTTTTGTCCATGTCCGATAACACAAGATTACAATGGTTAACAGATGTGAGTTTAACAATTCTACAAACAGTCGGGCCGTCAATAAATTAGTTTCATTTCTAAGACAACACTTCTTTATTTTTTTTTTACTCATGATTCTTAGAAGGCTAACAAAGCAAAAAAAAAGGATCGTTTAAATTTATGCTTTCTAAACTATTAAAGTATTTTTTGGGAATCCATACCCTGTCATTTCCCTCCTTTTCCGGCTCATATAGAATGCCAATATTATGTGAGCTGGGAACCTTATTTTAACATAACAATTACGATAGAGAACCTTAAAGGTAACCTATTTGTATATATATTTACCTACCTACTTTTTTTCTTTCTAGTTTACTATTAAATTAACCTGTCTATTAAATTAAACCTATCACGAATTAACTTCCTAACCCTATTAAAAGCTGATAACCTAATTAATTAATCGCCTAACTCATTTAACCTAACACTGTCTAATAACCTAACGCCGTCTACGAACTCAGTGACAAACTTATGTCTTTCTAAAACAATGTATATCTAACCTAATTACGAACTATTCTACCTCATACAACTAACTGCGTTTATTTACAAATTCTCGTTAATTATCTAATTTTCATCCATAGTAACGTGCTAAATGAACCACATAAGCATAACCGCATTACCGTCTAAGTCCACTAAGTACAAACATTATTATTGTGCGTAACTGCTCCAACTCGATAAGAAACTATAAACTTATTTCGTTTTCATTATTATTCGTCCCTCCTTAACCGAGCAAACATTTTATGGTTGAGCGAAGACTGTTATCGTCTATCTGCAATTCTCATAATTTTGTAAAAATTGTTTTCAAACAACCGCCTTTTTATTGCCTCAAACTAATTGTAATTGTCGGCAAGCCACCTTTGAAATAATAAAGACATTAACTCCCTTTATGTTGCGAGACAAAACATCAGATATGGCATTGTATGTCTCTTTTACGTATTGTACCTGATATTCAAACCGTCCAAAATAGTGTACCCTTCGGAGTGAAAAGATTCCATGAATGTAAAAAGATAAGACTCATAAGATCGGTGCCAATTACGACTTTCTATCTCCATACGCTTAGAATTTAGACTGATTGTAAAAATAATGGCCCACAATTCCTGCTCCGATATTATCTACTTATTACCAAACCCGATTACATTATACATTATATTATCTATCTATTTGTCTTGTCTGTATAAGTCTTGTTTATTAAAAGTTGACACAAAGACTTAGTTTATTCGCCGTTCCTACCTATAAATTTACGAAAATAATAGCTAATGAAATTAAATTAAATATATTTATTCACTTGAAACATAGTACAAATGGGTGTTAAATGGGATGGGTGCTATGATAAAATACTGTCTTAAATCTCATAAAATTGAGAATAACAAAACTTTATTATCATTATAATTATTTATCGACTGTAAACATTCTTGTATTTCGCTTGCAATATTATGCCTTATCAAACAACTAATTGCCTGTCTCAACTCATCGTTATATTTAATCAAATTAATTTTAATCTGAATGTTTACCTCTTTTTATTCATCTTAATATTTTTTTTTCAGATGTAATAACGTCTTTCATTCGTTCAAAAAAAAAAATCTAACCTAAGTATAAACAATAACTGACCTAAGCAACTTCTTAAAAGTAACACGTGTGTCTCTACCTGAACTTTGCCGGCTAAGATAAGAAAGTACTTCGTTATGACTCACTAACCGTTGCGCTGTTGATTGTTTTACCTACGTCCCTATATAAACCGACCAACTAATGAGACTTAATTGTTGGGCACCTTTGAGTTTGCCGACTGATTGTTTTCTAAATTAGGGTTTTTCTCTATATTGCTGCTCGCAGCTGCAGAGTTGTTAAATTCCTGCGTAGATTTATCCCATTTAATTGCTGGAAAATTGAAGCCACTATTGCTTCGATTATAGCCTCCACGATATAAATTTCCATGACCGCAACCTCTACTTTTATTTAAATATGACCCGCGTCTGCGCGTACAAGCTTGAATTGCAGCGCTAACAGGAAATTCCGTGTGAACATTATTCCTGCCTCTCCATGAACCCTGTCCTAAACCCCGACCTCGTCTAAAAGAAATGCTTTCAACCATTTTAGGCCTACTTACTACATTTGATTCGATTTCTCTAAGAAATTCAGCACCCATATTGATTGTACGTGGTCCCTGTCTTGCAAACCACAGACCTTGTACTTGTTCAGGATAATGACGCATAACAAAATTTACTACTTCAGACTCACTCATCGAAATGGTAAAATACCTAAAGTCACTTAATTGTTGAGAAAAGTGTTCACTCATCTTAAGACCTTGTTCTTCATCCCAATATGTATTCATTAACCTAAACTTTTCGGCTTCCTGCTGTGTTTGACTCCAGAAAATCCTAATAAAGTCCTTTTCAAAATCTTCAAATGAATTCCAATTATCGCTATAGATTTCTATGGAATTATATGCAGACCCTTTAATACAATCTAAAGCTATATCGCAAGCTCTATCTTCTCCACGAATATTTCGTATGTACTTTTTCAAATTACATAAGAAACGCATAGGGTTTGCACTAGCCCCTTTATTGCCCTTGAAAATAGGCTTTTCTACCTCAGGCTTTAGAACAATTATATTTCCGCCGGTTACGCTTCTATTACCTAGATTACTGGTGTCTGGAGTGGTTCGCCCTACTGAATCACTTTGGCCTAACCCGTTATCTGCTAATAACGGTGAATTACTTAAAGAACGTTGCCTATTTGTCTAAGCAAAGTCACCAAAATTTTCGCGGAATACCTGCTTAATCGTATCAACAATAGAATTATGTAAATATACATCTTGTGGTTGACCTTGATTTGATAAATTTTCATTAATGCGCCGTTTACGACCTCGTGATCTTGTGTTTTGGGACATGTTGACGTATTTGTATGAGAATGCAAATAAAAACACCAATTATAATTTATTCTAATATTGAAGACTAAGATCCCTCCTAGTTTATTAGGACTTTACTTGTATTCTGTTGAATTCAAATTATTAGAATACTGTAATATATAAATCAAATTATATTATTTCCTACTAATAAGGAAAATATATTTATTATCAATAAATTTATTAATATATTAAGCTTAAGCTCAGTTAATACGTTTGATTAATCTGAGTATTATTCATCTGTTGTGATCGTCTGAATAATAATTTGAAAATAAAAATATCTACGTTGTGTTTTTTTTTTTTTTTTATAATATAAAATCTAAGTAGTAAACCAAATAATTTTATCCAGTTGCTATTTCAAAGAAGTAGCAGATACTGAATCCTGGACCACGTCACCACGTGTAACGGTTACCCCTGGGGTCCGTATTTTATTTTCTAAAAAAAATGCTATTTTGCCAAATAGGTATGATAATATTTTCTCGCAAAGCTAGGGTGTTTGAACACGTCGCCTCGTGTTCCTGGGGCTTGGCCAAACCCCGTACTGGAGACGTTACGAAATAATTACATCAAAGCCCTCTTCAATAACATAAATGCTCATATATTGCTCTAGAACAACTGATTAATTGACACAGCCTTTATCGTATGACAATAGACTATCTTTGATTGACACGTCTGTTGCTCATACATTTAAATATCTCAATAATCTGATAAATAGTAATATTGTGAACTAATAATGAAGTTAGGATTGTCAATGAATCAGGTTCAAATAAAGGCTTGTAAGCCTATTGATTGGTACTGTTTTCAGACCATATAAATTGTACTCGATAGAGTAACAGGTATGATATGGGGCCACTTATCTGCAGATAGTGCCCCGCCCATTCATATGTGATCTTTGAGATAATATAATCTCTGAATACCAACTTTATTATAATTATTATTTTTTTTGTATTATCAGAAATTAGAAGGTGCGCACCGTTGGTATTCAATAATTGTATATACGTTCCATTGTATGGAGCGGTTGCTAGCTAGTCTTTTGGGCTGATACCTTTATTATTCTTTTGTTTGAGCCGTATACAAATATTGATGTTATTGGCAAATTAAATAAATTCTTTGTAGAATCCTCACCTTTTCGGTGTAGAACTCTGCCCTGAGAAATAGATTTAATATTATATTTCTTTAAGTCCTGAATGGACAAGTAAAAACAATTAAATTTGAGTAATAGCAAAGAGTTTAATTTAGGATATTAGTTTAATAATTATCAGGGTCTTAGCCTATTTTGAACTAATTAGAAACTATTTCATACCTTATGACTTAGGATGATGATAGCATTTATAATATGAAAGAAAATGTTAAGTGATCAATTAAATAGTAAAAATGTCCTAATTAGAGGGATGGTGATTTAAAAGACTCAAGATAAATAAATGGTGTTTATATTCTGATTCTCACACACAATTAAAGAAAATACTAAACAGATCTTAAACAATAAATATGCACACAGACAATCTTAATTCTAGCTGAAATAAAATCACAGCATTATTATGGTTTTAATTGTGTCCCCGCCACTATATTTCATTAGATATCCGAATTTAAGATTGCGTGCAAATGTCGAATTTCTATTGAAATAGGACCCTTAGACCTCGGGCTGCCGAATATTCAGAATGAATATTCAGTCCCTACCAGACACATATTTTTAGTTATACTTTAATTAGCTTAAAAGCTTTCAGGAAATCAAAACAATAAAAGGGAAAATGGAACTAAAACTGAGAATATTATTTACATGAATCAGGCAAAGCCTTCAAGATCAGTTTTAGTTCGGTAAAATTAAGTGTTTCGTAAAGGTTTGTAATTTACTTATTTTCTTTTTATATTTACAGCTAAACCTTGACAAAACTGAAAACTTATTTTCTAGGACTTGCCAATATACAGCACACTCCTACCCCAATTCAATTCTAAGCATATATCGACCCAACAAAAGCAAAATATTTAAATCTCCCACAAAAAGTAATTATTACGTCTCACTGCAAACACGTCTAAACGAACACACTGCGATACGATGAATGTCCCCCTTTCTTTCGCCATCGCATCATTTTTCCCCCCCGCTTTCATCCCTCGGTGATGCGTGTGCGTCCCTGCTCTGTCTTTCTCATTGGCTCTGCAGTCATCCGAGGCGTATCTCTCATGACCATGAAACAAAACATATTTGTTTTAGCAATGTGTGAAAGGAACAGAGAATAGCTTTATCCTCATTGTTCAATTCTGGAATTTTACGTAATAACTTACAATGTTTTTTTTTGTCCATGTCCGATAACACAAGATTACAATGGTTAACAGATGTGAGTTTAACAATTCTACAAACAGTCGGGCCGTCAATAAATTAGTTTCATTTCTAAGACAACACTTCTTTATTTTTTTTTTACTCATGATTCTTAGAAGGCTAACAAAGCAAAAAAAAAGGATCGTTTAAATTTATGCTTTCTAAACTATTAAAGTATTTTTGGGAATCCATACCCTGTCAACATCGCGGAAAAAGTCAAGGATTACAATAAAAAAAAACGGCCAAGTGAGAGTCAAACTCGCACACCGAGGGTTCCGTACATGCAAAGCATATCACATTATAGCTCTAACTAAAAGTCCAACTAGTTTCCAAAATAAATTTAACTTTGCAGTCAGCAGTTTGCAGCAACCTAAGACTAATACTGAATCCAGCGCAAAAATAAGTTTGTAACACTTTTTTTTAGACTTTAAATAACATATTAACAAATTTTCAGATTTATTCCTGTATAAATACTGTTAGACCTCGCTTTTTGCCAAAAATCATAATTTCATGGGAAGTACCCTATAGGTTTCGATTGATGCCTAAAATCTGCTGCAAAAAGTTGCAAAATATGCGAAAATTTGCCATATTTACGGTAATATCTATTGATCGCGTTGACGCGCGTAATTTTGATTATTTTTTTTCTGAAAGAGACCGTGGATCCGAGTATTCAACTTGATACCTTCAGACGTTCCTAAGAAAAAAAAGTTTGACAGACAGACGGACAACAAAGTGATCTTATAAGGATTCCGTTTTTGCCTTTTGAGGTACGGAACCCTAAAAACAAACTCAAACTACATATCTAGAAATTAGACCTTCACAATCAATTGGAAGCCTTCGAGAAGTGGATTTAAATTATTGCTATTATTGCTATTGCTAAAAATGTAGAATGAATAAAAAGAAGTGTGTCAAAAAAGGAAGCTGCAATATTTCAGACTCGTCATTAGAGGGGATAAATACCGCATTCTTTAGCTCGTAATGCAGGAAAATCCAGGACAAACGTAAATCCGGAAGACAAACCCCTTGGCTGAAGAATCTAAGAGAGGTTTCACTCGAATACCCGGACGCTCTTTCATGCAGCAGCTTAGCCATGATGGTCGCCAATCTTCGTTGAAAAGCGGCACTGTAAGAAGAAGAAGATACCTTCACAGGCACTGACACTATAAAAAAAAATATTCCCTCAAAAACAGGAAAATGGTCAAATTGTAATTTGCAAAATTTTATTACTCATAGGGTACCAACTATTATAAATAAAACTAATATATATTTCTGTTTTACTCAGTGAAATCGCTAGCTCTTGTGGTTTGCACGTTATTTGCAAAGAAGCAAACGCAACTTGAGATAATTCTTGCTACTTGCGACAGAAAATCTATGTAAAGGCGTCTATCGATTGGTGTAACTTAAACAATCTATTTTAAACGATAATTTACAGGTAAATTGCGTTGCGTTAGTATCATCATTTGGAAGCGCTGGTGGCCTGCCTGTGATTGCAAAGGTCCCAGATTCGAATGCTGCCCATGCTATACGAGGTTGTAGACTAATCTGACTAATGTATGGTAGTTTTCATCGACCACCACTTGCTTCCGGTGAAGGAAAACATCATGAGGAAACCTGCTCTATATTTTACGGTTATCATCTAGTCTGTGAAATGGAGAAGGCAATAGCAAGCTACTCCATAATATTGCCAAAATAGTCGTTGTGTATGTTTCATTCGACATAATGACCAAGACCCTCAGTCTTGGGGAGTATGACTAAAGGATGAGGATCATAATTTAGCTGCACTTTGGAGCTTCTCTACACTCCCGCGGGAATCCCAAACGTGAAGGTACGTAAATACTACTACTTGGTTAATTTAGGTCATACCCTATTTATATATTCAATCGGGTAAGAAAGATTATTTGGTTCAGTGAAACACTACTAACTATGTACATACAGAAAATCTGATTCCTGAGTAATTTACCTACAGTACCTGTTTTAGCAATTGTAGAGGTAGGCTTATTAGCTCCGAATCGATAACAGACGAGTTCCCTGCTATCATTCCACTATGAAGGTAGGTAACTCATTTCGACTTTAACTCTGCTATTATAAATATCATTGTGTGTATATTTTTATTTCGACATCTTTATAATTTAAGTTCACATGGTAAATTAAATACGGGAACCAATTGGTAATTTTAAGCAATTACGTACACAAAGCACATATAATTAGTTTTTCATTTAAATTCAAGAACATTGTTCTTGTCAGTGGAGTTTTTTCCATGTCTCCCTATCCTCAGCCATCGTTCTGACCTCCTTGTACGACACAACTTTTGCCTTCTCCTTTATTTGGTCTATATAAGCCCTTCTTGACTTTCCTATTCATCTTCTAGCTTCTATTTTCCCTTCTATAAGGTTTTTTATAGTCTACGTGAAAGAAAATACGTATTTTACTGCAGACTTGTATTTAAACAAAACAAATAAAACTACATTTATATAAAATTAAATCCACTGCTGCAGCGACGCTCTGCGTCTGTTAGCGATAAACTAAAAAATGCCGATACATTTGCATTGCATGAAAATTTCTACGAAAATTATATTATATGTATAGCTTACACTCTGGATAACGACATCAGCCATCTCACAATGTCATTATACAAATTAGTAATGCCATAAAAGTACATTTTCCTTTATTTGGCATCGGTCGTAGTCATATCATATTTGCTAAGAAGAAATCGTATTTTTCAAAGATTGCCAGTGACCTTCACTAGTGCGCAATGCGCGGCGCCAGAGAGTGTATGCAAACTATATGTTGCAGCTTACACCGACCTTATTGTTCGTGCGATAGATTATAGTGCGCCTTTTTGTTGACACAAGACTGCAAGCTACGATTTGCTTTTCACAGGAACTTTGCTCCTTAGTCAAAATATGTGGCTTGGCAGTTTCCTTACTATTTGCAAGAACTATAACAGAAATGATACAGTAAATATTTTTTTACCTTACGCCCATGTCACGGTAGCGAAACGAGGTGTAGAGTTAGTGAAGTTAGGGGCTTGTAATGTTAGGGCGTATATTTTTGACAATGCGAGCCCCAGCAAACCTTTTTGGTCGAAATTACCATAAAATTACCTATTCTTGGTATTATTGGTATAAAATACTTTTGGTTACATTTTACATGAAAATATTCTTGTTGGGATTGTTTGTATGGATAACAAAGAAATAAATTTTGCATACAAATGCCAAGATGTGATGATACGAATGCATTACATGTCGCAAGCGTTTGCATCAGTATAATTTAAAAAGGACTATGATTCAAGATTCTCGGTTCTTGCATTATGAAACAACAGTTTTCACGAAAGTTCACATTTTAATTCAATTCACCGCCTGTCAATTAAGGACGACAATTAAGGAAGTCATTCATTGAATTAAAATTATGCGAATGTTTTATTATCCACTAGTAACGTTGCCCCTGGTATAACAAGTATTTTTAAAATTAACTTTTTAGATGCTTCTAGTAAAAAAAATTGCTTAGGGATTTTGTAAAGACTCAGATGAGCCCAAAGTATGTCGTTTTGTTATAATTATTTTCTTATTTCCCCTTTTGACTATCAACAGACAGATCGCCTTCATGTCATCCAATTTACATACGGATTCAAAACATTAAAAAGTTAAATATTCATTTGTATAACAGTTTTCTCTTAAGGTTGTACTTTAACCGATTTTTAACAAATGTACTTTATTTTGTTTCAGGTAAGCTTCAGTTTTTGGTGGCAAAGTTCAAGCTTATGTCGTAAGGTCGTGTGTCGTAAGCTTTTTCAAAATACTTTAAGTTCGACTAATTTTCTGACAAGTAAAGAGGTGTCGAATTCATTCAATCTACGCACACTATTTTGACGTATGCGCAATCATTTTCACACTCTAGTAATCTCAATCCACATGTTTAAGCAGGTGTTTATTGCGAATTTGTTTATTTATAATTGCAATACCTTTATGAATTTGGCAACACTGAAATATACGGTACGAAGTTTAGGTACTAGGGTCGCAGGACCCCACGAGGGGTTATTTCCTGACCGAGGTAAGCTCCAGAACGCTGACCATACATCATACATCGCAGGACACATAAATACATCATACACACACATACACAAGTACATACGTTTTATTTTTATTTAGCCAATGGGTCCCACTGCTGGGCAAAAGCCTCCCCCTTATCTCTCCAACTACCTCTATCGCTCGGTAGCTGCTGCCATCGCCTATCAAAGGCCGATAATTCATCAGACCACCTCCACCTCCAAGTACATACGTTTAATTTAATATTTACGCATCGTATCTCGCTGCAGGGCTTCTGCTTATGTCAGCGTTGCGGTGTCAAATGAATATGAACTCTCTTGCCGTGTGATAAGTTTAGAATTCGCGTGACTTTCTAAACCGAGAGCTAAAGATAAAGTCTGCAGGGTGTGTCAATGGAATACAAATGCTCGTACCATGCAACAAGTGTCGAATTCGGGTGACATTAAAATTTGTTCGACAGTGAACCTTCTGCAACTTGTTACTAAGTAGGTACTGTTTATTCTGTGGTGACACTAAGATATGCGGTAGTTGGATGCTAATTAATTTGGTGAGCGAATTATAAATTTTGAGTCGCTCGTAAAAGTCATAGAGTTAAGTAACAGATGGATCGGTTAGCAAATTATCCTAATTGAATGTTCTGATCTACGCCGAAATTATAATATTGAATCGTTTATCAATTCATCTTCTTTCTTTATTAGCTCATTTTTTACACGACTGACCAAGTGACCAATTTGTTTTCAGGGTTCATGTACGTATGTATGTTTCTTTATTTCACCAAAAGTCCTGAATGGCTAGTTGAGTTATTTTTAGATTTCTTGCATCTCTCCAAGTGTCATAGGCTTTATATGTAAGTTGTCAGTCGTGTTTTATATTTTTTAATAATTAGCTTGATTGAATTAGAGTATTTTGAAGTTTTTGTGCAATACAACGTACAGCCAATAAAAATAAGTTCTAAGTATAATAGCGAAAATATATTTTCCCTTATTATACTTAGGGCTACTTAGGGTAGCAAAAATGTAGTATGCTGCGTAGTATAAAATTATTCAGATTTCTATGGCATAATAGTGAGTAATGTTTCTGTTTGTAAAGAGCAGTGTCACACATTATAATTTCACGGTTATTAAGATTCCACTCTGTTGGGAAACTCGTGACTCACGCAAAACGAAATATTTGAAGTGGTAGGTCCTGTATTTAAAGATCTTGATCTTTATTTTTATAATAACAATAATAAATTTCTATCAATAATACAATTTTTTATTAAGTCAACTTGGCTTACTAATTAGTATTTTTTTTTATGTGCTATAATAGTTACATGTGCTGTTCGTGGACAAAAATATAAGAAAAATTTGAATCCACGAGTGCTGTTCGTGGATAAGGCCTTGCGCTGTTCGCGTTTGTGCTATTCGGATTAGTGCTCTAAGTGGACTACCTCGTCATCGTCATCGTCATCGTTCTTCACACTAATATTATAAAGGTGAAGTGTTTGTAAGTTTGTGAGTATGTTTGTAGGGGGTAATCTTCGGAACCACTAAACCGATTTCAAAAATTCTTTCACCAATGGCAATCTACATCATACTTGAGAGACATAGGCTATACTTTTTGTATATACCACCCGAGCGAAGCCGAGGCGGGGCGCTAGCAATAGATATTTTTACATAATATTCCTAAATACATTTTTGATAGACTAATTTTATTTTATAGGCAACTAATTTTTTTCATTAGGCACTAACTATGCCTCCGCGGTTTTGCTCATGTAGGAATTTTTGGGACTTCTTACAGTCTAGCCTTCGTCATGAATGTAGCTATCATACACAGAGGGAATTAATAAATCGGATCGGTAGTTCTAAAGATTATCGCGTTTAAACCATAGAGCTAGAACAAAAAAAAAACTTAGAGTCGCAGACAGCAGGATGTCAGATATGGTTTTTGCCTATGTTGGTGAAGGACTGATCATATCTTCTGTGAGGCTCATTTTTGTCAAGTTTGTCATTTTTGGTGTATTTTGATTCCATAGAATTTGTGAACAATCTGTAAAAAATATTGAATTTGGAGCACACTATTATGAACGTTTTAGGGCTTCATTTGGACAATCAAGTTTTTAAATCTATTAAAGAATTATTATTTTTTTTCTATGTCTATGGTTCAAACAACGTTCAGCTTTATTACATTAACTGAGAGAAATGGTCCCAGAATGATATCCAAATGTCCTTTATAAGGTTCATCATCAATACATATAATAAACAAAATAAACAATACATAAAATAAAAACTGTAAGTAGTCTGTGTCTGTACTTAAAAAATATTTAAGAAAAAAGATGACGAGGGTTTTTAAAGGGCCAACAGAAGCCAAAACATTTTTTTTTTAATTTTTGTCTGTCTTTCTGTCTGTATGTGTGTACGCGCATCACGCAAAAATTTACTAGTCCAAATTTAATGCAGTTTTCACTGTTATATTGAAGAAGGTCTAACTAAAAAATCTGGTGCAAAGTTTCATCTTGATACGCCGTTTGGAACCTGAGATATGCGCGGACGAAGTCGCGGGCACAGACTAGTGATAAATAATTATTCCGCCAAGTTTAATTTACCAGTATAAAACCGGCGCAATATATACTTTTGATATATAGACCAATAGAAAGTAATCAGTTCACTCATTTGAGTAATAGTAATTTATCTAAACATTGCTCATCATTAAACTGGTTGATCCTGACCTGATGATATTGATAGATTTGCTATCATTTTTATCTGTTACAACACTTATAAGTATGTATTTTAGTATTTTATCTAAAGTAATTTAACTAATGCTTCCATGCTAGTCTGGGAGCGAAAGAAAAACATATAATGTGTCAGCTGCTTCTCTTCCCGCGCAGATTGTAAAAGTCAATCGAGGGAAAGGGCTTTAAACTAGGGATACCTCCACTCATAGGCGATTCGCATGGGCTAGCAACCTGTTACTATACCTGAATCTCCATTCCCTTGGCCTGGCCTTCGAGTCTCACGAATCTTGGCTCTGTTTACCCCGTAAGGGATAAAGACGTAATTCTATGCATGTATGTATTTAACTAACTAACTATTATGGCGTAGAGATCCACAATGAGTCTTGACCTCCGATAATAAGGATCTCCATTTGAATCTGTCCTAAAGTAATTTAATTGGCCTTAAAATTTATATTTTAAAAAGTACATAATTTATGTACCTAGTATAATATATGGAAGCCGTAGTAGTCGAGGGGTTATAAGACATGTTCCTGTGGCCGAATGGTCTCTTGTTCAAATCCTACTGATGAATCATGAGTTTGTGAATCACTCTGACTAGTGCATCGTAGTTTTCACAGACTACTACTAACTTTCGGTGAAGGCAAATACTGATAGAAGAGAAAATAGAAGCTAGAAAAGGAAAGCCAAGAAGGGCGTATATAGACCAAATGAAGGAGGTAGGATAGGGGGAGATGGAAGGAACTCCACCGATAAGAACAGCGTTCTTAAATTTAAACCTATTTCTAAAAAAAAAGAATAAAAAAGTTAAATCAATTGCGTCACTCCTAAAAATCGTTAAGGCTCTAGGTGCCCGATGCTCTTTTATTTTCATGACGCGGGTGTCCCGCACCCTCGCTGTATAGAGACGCGAATTTGGCGAATTATCTTTGTTGTATATACATTAGTATGAAAAATGTTTCTGGATTTGCATGATTTTTGAAGCGATTGAAGTAAAATAAATTGTGTATTTTTTGATGTAAAATTTTTCCCGAACGCCAATGCCATTTCGGAACAGTAGCGAGTAGTAAGAAATACACGCCATTCCGTTATTATTATTTTTTATATAGTAGTTTTTATGTTACGAAAAAAATATTTGAAGCAAAGGTTACTGAAGACCTGATAGTATACATATATTCTTTCAGATTTTTCAGCCTAACCACTGCTAAGCATTAGCCTTTAGAAAAACACCATTTCACAGGCCTATTCAATCTAAGCGCCTTAACTGTATAACAACATTTCTCCAGTAACAGTCTTTTCTTAAATATTAAATGAATTAGTTTTATTAATAGTTAAGTTAATGAATTATCAGCTACTGTGTAAAATTGGAAAAGGCAATGGCAAAACCTCTTAACTAATAACTATGAAACTCAGCTGTGAGAACACTAAATACTTTGGGTGGATTCATATAATATTACACTTTCGTCAGATAAGTTTACCTATTCCCTACATGGAAACATGCCTTTTGCTAAATCCTCTTAATTCTTACTTCTAACTTAAGTTTGTGGTCAGTAAAAAGTGATTGGTGTCAATTTTAATCTATCTATTCTAAGGCAGCAGGGCGTCTATTCTTTATTGTATGATGAAACTTGTTGGAATGGTATTTCATATACACTTTATTTTCTGTCACGGAGTCCTTAAGCTATTAAATTCTGAGGCAACCGTTATGAATTGACCTGCTTTTGCCCTTGGCTTCGCCCGCGTGAGTACAGTTTAATACATTTAACCCCATTAGGGGTGGAATTTCCAAAATTTCTTACAAGCCACCCCTTATTAACCTATAGAGGGGATGATAGCTTATATGAAAAAGTGTGTACTCTAACACATTTTTTTAAATTTTAAAACAATTTAAAATACCTTATTTAAATCAAAATGAATTAAAGAATTATATACCCATGCAAGTATGGCAGTCCACCATACTTATTTTACCTTAAAGTAAAACTAATTGAATTGAATTAGATACCATTCAAAAAAGACTACGATAAAATTCGCCATAGTAATCAAGCCATGTCGTTACTATTTAATTACCTTCTAAAACAGCCTATGAACTTGTTTTAATTGTTATCAGAAAATAAAATCAAAAATTTTGCAACCGCCGCAAGTAACTCGTGAAAGGTACTATCGACTTGACAAAATAAAACTAAACTTTTTTTATACATCCATCATTTACGTTGAGTAATTTAACAAAGCAAGAGCCATTAATATGTGTATACATAAGGCTATGAGTACATTATGACAGTTTAACTTAACTGATACTACAGGGCGGGCGCTTCATAGAAACGGGGCGTTAAATATACCTACTACTACTACAAATGAAACTGCATATCCGTGAACACGTCAGTAACACGTCAATGTGTACGTTTTCATAGTCATAGCGTCCCAATACACACAAGAACGGGGGAGAAGTGCGGGGGATGCGGGGGCCTGCCATATTGCAGGAGGGGCAGGGAGTTTCCTTTCTGTACGTAGTACTTGTATTAATTCTGTGCTGACACTAAGGAATGAGGGTTATCGCGTTTCTATATTCCACCAGATGTCAGAACCTACGATTGAAGTGCAGACATCTGTCATATGGTACAATGCTGTCAATGTCAATGTGTCAAATTCAAGTGGCAACATTTTACCATTGACAGGTCTCGCCAGTAGCGCCAACTAGTGAGTGTAAAAACGTTTACCCTCATTGAATTGAATCATAATTAAGTATTGGCAGTTTACATTTCATCCACAGCCTTCCGTAACCTACTGCTGGGTATAGGCCTCCTTCTGTCTACGCCAACCTTCTTGGTCCTGGGCTATCCTACTCCACTTATTGCCAGCAATATTCTTAACATCGTCGACCCATCTAGCTGCCGGATGCCCTACACTCCGTTTACATACATACAGATTATCACGCCTTTTTCCTGTGGGGGTATTGGCTGTTTCACTATTAAAAAGTTATCAGATCTTATTTGGAGCCATAAGCTCTACAACTCAAGCATAACTCTACAAGTCCTAACTTCAAAAACTGTACAGCTTAGACAAAATACCTAAAATCGCAAAATCTAATAATCGGATTTAAATAAAATTTGGCACACGGATATAACATAAACTGGAATAGCACATGGGTACTTATTATCCCGAAATTCCCACTGGAGCGGAGCCACTGGAAGCAGCTATCAAACACTAACGCAATGATTGTAGCCTAACCTTAAAAACGAGACGAATTCTACGTTTCCAATTCAAAATGCAACCTATCTACATGATAGTAAAGACGGTTTTTGGTTTTAATTTGCTTGATGTATTTAGACAAAGGTGGTTAATGACTTGTTGCATTATTTATTTAAGTATCTTGTCTGTGGTTATTATAAATAGTAATGCTTTTGTTTTTATTAGGCCTAGGTGGTGTTCGTTTGTGAAACCGCAAAATATATTTTATGGTCGCTGTTGGGTGGTTTCTTTCTCTTATTCGTATTAAGTGGTGGACAATTTTGCAGCAATCTTCTTCTGGCAACTTAAAACTGACCTAATCTTCTAACAAATTTTCAACGAAAGAATTAAATTGTTACAATAAAATAGTTTGATTTCTATTTTCTAGATAATTACACAATTTGAATGCGACTCTTCTGACTATACTGCTTAGGTATTTTTTGGTAGGCTTAAAGTTAGATATATGTAAGGATATCACTATATTTGCCATTACCCCCATGGGAAACAGGCGCGATAATACGTATTCAACAGTAACTGTACCGTTGTCAAACGCCAAAGCAACCCTTGCAGGTTTCAAAAAGGGACGGAGGAAGCTTATATTCGTATTTGGGATGGAAGTATTTTTATGTGGTACGAATAAGCCTCAAATTTTGATTGAAAAAATCTAATTTTTGAAATATTGATTACTAGTTAGTTCTTTGTGATTTTTCTTTCACACATTCTTACAGTAGGGATGGATACCTTGATAAACATTAGTTTACCAGGCGATAGATATGTTTGTATAATTGTATATAGTAGTTGGGTTATATGTACTCTGCGTACGCTAGGCCCTCTATCGATAAACTGGAGAACTACTAGTAGTTTATACTTTCTAAAATCTACACATTATATTGGCTTAATCCGTTATTGCTCTAGCCTTTTACTTACATTCGATTACTGTAGATGGCGCGAATAACGCCTTTTTTACACGACTGACCAAAAAAAGAGTATTATGGTTCAGGGTTCATGTATACACATGTATGTGTAGGGTATATATGTTATTTTGTTGTAAGTTTCTTCATTCCACCATAAGTCCTGAACGGCTTAACAGATTTTGATGTTAGAGGTATTTTTAGATTCCTTGTATTGTATCCCTCCGAGTGACATAGGCTATGTGAATTATTGTCAGTCGTGTTTTTTATTCTTTAATAATTAGCTTGTTTAAATAATATGGTAATTATAAACTGTCACGATAATTTATTTTTGGTATTGGTCTTATTAACATGCTGTTCCGTTTTTCCCATTGACCTTGTTTAGATTTTCAACACAAACAATTTTAGGAGCTTTTTGAAGCTTCTAGGTGTTATGTGTATGTGTTCATCAGTGCCACGAAATAATATCCTAGTAAACTGTGATATGATCACTATGATCAGGTCATTTATGCAAAATTTCAGGATAAAAAGTATCTTATGAATTCAAAATTTCACCTTACCTACGTGCCATGTTTCATTAAGTTCCAAAGAAATCAAATTCATCCATCATTGTAAACTGTTCGTTAATTTATTTTTTTATTGAGGAAATTTTAATATAACTTAAGCACTACTACTACTATGTACTACTTACTATGTATGTATGGATAAGGCTATCAACATATCTCCTTAACATTCAATGTACCCCCAAATTATGTTTTTCTGCAACATGCGTGTGATTGCCCCAACAATGCACAATACTCTTTGTTTTCGTGTAGTAGTAGGCTGTGTTATGGACTGTAGGGGATCGGTTGCGGAATACTCGAGGACGAAGCTCGTTATTAGTTATTGATAACATTTTGCTGTTTTTAATTCTTTTTTTTGTATTAAAGTACTCTCAAATAGAAATAAGATATGGTGAAAAAATTCCATGCGAGCAGGACTTGAACCCGCGACCAGGTCTTTATACGACTCTTTTTTTGTATTATTCAAAGTTCTATGTTCATTTAATTCTAATATTATAAATGCGAAAGAGAGTTTTTTTGTTTGTTACCTCTTCACATTTTATCACTCTATGAATCAATCTTAACATACACATAGTTAGAAGTACTGAGAAGGACATAGGGTACCTTTAATCTCGGGAAAAAGTACTGTTCCTGTGGGAAATTCACATGGGCGAAGCCGCGAGCAACAGCTAATAATAATTATTTGGATTTCCGAAGAACGTTTTGGAAACGGAGATAAAAGAAAAACGTGTGTTCTCTTGAGTTTACTTTTATTGCGACTGACAAAAAAATTGGCATTTACAAAAATACAAAATTATTGCCATATAAAAATAGTTCTTTGTTCGGTTTCCAACAATTATTTGGATGTAGTATATTAAGAATAATTCCAGATACCTATGGAGCAGAATGAGAACAAAATAATAAGTATTATGTATGAGATTCTTATCTTTTTAGAACAAAAGAATGGACTACTTTGAGAATAACCCTTTTTAATACCTAATCTTTTTGTCCCACTGTATGGCTAAGGCATCCTCTTTCTGATTCTGCAATTCAAGAACTTCGATTCGCGTGAACATAGAGCGTATTTTTATGTTTCCTACAAGAATGGTTATGACCTGAATTAACACTTACTTTTGCTATACTTTTTACTTAATTTTTATCGAGATACATGTGTATCAGAATCAAATACTTACTAACTTTGATTGCCCAGAGTCCCAAAGAGTATCGGAGTTTACCTCTCTTTCCTGTTCTGCCCCATTTCTTGCCAGTCGGCTCTTTGGAGGGCTTTCAGTCATATCTGGTACTGGTACCGCTGGTTGGAGTGATCAAAATCTATATATAACTCAAGGATGACTGACTGACATAGTGATCTATCAACGCACGTACAGCCCAAACCACTGGACGGATCGGGCTGAAATTTGGCACGCAGGCAGATGTTATGACGTAGGCATCCGCTTAGAAAGGATGAACGCGAGCGAAGCCGCGGGCAAAAGCTAGTCTAATAGGAAAACCGAAATTCTATTTTTGTATATACATTATGTAGTTTGATTAAGACTAACGTAATGTGAAAAAACTGCGCAAAGAATTGTGGCGAAAAGTATTCACATAAATTAATCCGCACTCAAATATTGCTCAAATTTGCACAATCAAATATTGCTCCGTGACTTTTCTCTCCAAAGTTTTATCGATTTCTATTCCATTAATCACCAAAATCTCGTCATCTTATCCACTCCTGCGTAAAAATCTGTTATGTTTTCTGCTAAAAAAAACTTTAAATCTCTCTTGACCGATGATAACTGAAAATAGTTGGTTAAATCCACTTAGTATTTTGGGTTATGATCGGCCAAAATAACAACAGGTGCAGCTCAAACGATTGCAATAGAAAAAAAAATAGTATTCATTCATACAAGTAATCAGTGGTTGCTCTTGCTCCAAAAATGTTAAACTTTACAAAATTACATTACGTAAAGTTCAAACCGCATCATAAATGACTGCGTAAACTGTGGAACTCGGACTATTTATTTTTATTACATGACTGCCCAAAAAGAAATGTTATGCTTTTAGAGTTCATGTATAAATATGGGAGTGTTACATAGGAAATATAAATTTAATGTGAGTTTCTTTGTTCCATTCCACAAGATTAGTGAGATAGCGTGAAAACCCTTAATCTCGAGGATTCTTTAGGTTATATTCAGAGTATGGTAGTCGTGTGTCTAATCATAACTAACGATTTTTTTCGCCTATTATTTTATAGTCGTAAAAACTTTGAAAATGATATATTTTCAGTAAATAGAACAGCAATTGATTGTTTGAAAATAATGAATAAACTATTTATATACTCAAATACAAAGGTGTTCTTTTGTTCTATTTTGTACAATATGAAAAGCAATACTTTCAAAAATTTTAACGAATTAAAATATAAAATATGTAAGTACGAGTATGTATTTGGTCATTTATTTCAATTGTCTTATTTCATTTAAATGTATCAAGTCCAAAGTTATGGTATTTCCTCATTGCCGAGATAGTCTAGCGCGGGCGCAAATAAAAGATAATAATTTTGTGACTATTATACAATCAACCTCCACGAGCAAGCAGCGTGAAGGTCACCCATTGTGTCCGCAGACACTCTTTACGTTCCTCAACCTTTCTATTTCCTAACAAATAAAACAGGAAATCTTTTCGATTTTTTTATTATTTTCATGTCTTTTTGTTTTTACATTCAACTTAACCTAAGGTAACCTTTTATATCACTACGTACACGTACGCACATACTTACATGACATGATTTTTTTATATAAATATACAAAAATTATGTTCTGTTGCTTGTGTCCCGGCCAAAAGGCGAGGTGGCAGTGCTCCCTGATTTTTGGTGGATGAACACTTGTGACTATTCTATTATTATCCTAGTGGCTGTAGTAGTTGCCGCCAAGACTGAGCTCTGAGCTGTAGCCTTGCCCGTATCCTTGGCTGTATCCTTGGCCCTGTCCGTAGGAGCCGACTACAACTGGGACCTTAACTGGGACTGGCACTGGCCTCTCAACTTCGTAGGCGACGGGCCTCTCTACGGCAACGGGGACTGGTCTGTCGACGGGGACCTTGACGGGAACGGCGTAGGGCCTCTCGACCGCGTACGGCACGTGTTTGTAGACTGGGTACGGCTCTGGGACTGGGACCTTCACGGGGACGGCCACGGGCCTCTCAACGGGCACGGCGTAGGGCCTGTCGACTGGCACATGGACTGGCACGGGAACTGGCTTCTCAACTGGCACGGCGTAAGGCACTGGCTTCTCAACTGGGTAGGGAGCTGGCACATGGACTGGGTAAGGCCTGTCGACAGGGACCTTGACGGGGACTCCGACGTGCTTGACCACGGGGTAGGGCTGGGGAACTGGTACTTTAACTTCGACGGGGTATGGCACGTGTTTCTCCACGGGGTAAGGCTGAGGCACGGGGACCTTTACTGGGTAAGGCACGTGCTTCTCGACTGGGTAAGGCTGGGGCACGAGCACCTTGACGGGGTAAGGCCTGTCGACGGGTACGTGCACTGGGTAAGGCACCTTCTTCTCAACTGGGTATGGGGCAGGTACATGGACTGGGACTTTGACGTACTCCTTCACGGCGTATGGCACGTGTTTGACGACCTCGTAGGGCTGCGGTACGGGGACCTTGACGGGGTAAGGCACGGGGCGGTCGACGGGGTAGGGGACGTGCCTTTCGACGGGGACGGCGACTGGGACTCCCTTGACGAGGGTGACAGTTCTGGTGACGTCGTGGTGTTCGCCGAGGTTGATGGCGCCGTAGCCGGCGTAGGCGGCGGCGGAGCCGTCATCGATGACGTTGTATGCGCCTCCGAAGGGAGAACCAGAGCCGATGTATCCGACGTCGAGCCCGCTGATGCCGTAACCGTAGCCGAGGTTCAGGAGGCCGCGTTTGTCCAGCTTCTTCTCCAAAGGCTCAGCCTTCTTCTCTGTCGTCTTCTTCTCGCTGGCAGCCGCTGCGGCTACCAGCAGGAAAACTAAGCAGATCTGTGGAGGAAAAAGTGCGTCCTTTAGTTTTCGGGTTTTAAGAAAATTATTCAACTAAATTAAAAACTTTGAGATATTTTCAAAATTTTCGGACTTAAAATGCATCATTTTTAAGTCATCAAGTTTTTTTCTAATTGCAACGCGGGTGGTCTGCTAAATAAAGATTAAATCATTCTCACATAGTTTAGCTAACATCTGTTTAGTGGAACTTAACACAAAGTTAAACAGCGTAATGGTCCATTTGCTTGAATCATAAATTTTAATCGCGTAATATTTGATGCTTCGTTTACTTCAGCTTTCGTATAATAAGTAATAAATCAACTTTTTTGTTAAAAAAATATGATTTAGCTATGTAATCAATTTCAATAAGTTTATTGAAGTATTCCATATAATATTATCACTTGATTTTGTAATTAAAATTAGATTTTTATTTATTTTGTACCAAATCTCATGTGGTTTTTGCGTGAAAAAATAGATAGGATTATAGTAAGAAGGTACTAAGTACGCAAAATATTTTCGCAAGTGGATCTAGCACTAATCGATGCAAGTATGCCATTAGAGCACTAGGATAATAGGATCGAATCCCACCGGTGTAGATAAGTATTGCGAATGGTTGCTCTTGCGCAAGTCTCCGCGCAACTCCCAATGCTACCGTGTTTGGATTCCGATGACCCATTTAAATAAAACCTTCAGTTCAATACTCACTAGACTATAATTTATAAATAATTTATAATAAATTAGTATAAACCTCAACTTATATATAAACACGTTAAAGGTTATTCAAGTATTATATATTTTTTGTAACTTTCCATTTATTATAACTATTCAGAAATGATTATAAATTATGGATGTAAAACTAGTCAAACACAAAGTAATTAAAATGTTTCCACTTCTGTTACTAATACAAGAGTAGATCATTTTTAAGGAAGATATTATAGAAGAAAGAGCGAATGAAACTTTTAATCTATAGAGAAAAAGGATCTTTTTTAATTTAATCTCTAAAAAAAGTAACCAAAAAGACCTAACAAAAATTTGTCTATGTAGTATAAAATCCATACTTTTGTTCTTTCAGATTTGTTTGGCTAATAAAGTAGCGAGTGACTATTATATTTCCAAGTGACAGTTTTGTAATGCCTCTCAAAGTCGTCTTTGCACGCAAGATTTGACAGTAATGTGGGAAGAGTTACAAAATGTACCTATTTTTTCCGTGGTAATTGCAAAATGCGTAAAATTTTACCTTGTAAATAAATTGTCCAAATATTTTTTAAGGTAAAATAGTTTTTTTTAGAAGATAGAGTTTGGTTCATTTCATTTAAGTACTCAATACTCAATATTTTATTGCATCCATAAAGTTGATTGGTGACAATATATATGATAGATAGATACATAGGTATATATTTATCGCTACATAGCGATAGGGATCTATAGAATCGGGAAATAGGCAAGATAATATGTATTTGACGACCTCCATGGCCTAACGGTTATCACGCCAGACTGCCACACCGGAGGTCCCGGGTTCGATCCCCGGTCAGGTCAAAATGGAAAATGATCTTTTTCAGATTGGCCTGGGTCTTGGATGTTTATCTATATATGTATTTGTCATAAAATATAGTATCGTTGAGTTAGTATCCCATAACACAAGTCTCGAACTTACTTTGGGGCTAACTCAATCTGTGTGATTTGTCCGTATATATATTTATATGTAGCTTTGGATCGTTTAAATTCGTATTGGAGATTTTTTTTTCTTTTTACTATTAATGGTACAGTTTAAATCTAAACTATTATTGGTACAGGTTAAATACTCTGTCCAAAACAAAAAAATCGTACATAAATTATAAATTTAACATATTCTGTTTTAAAAATTTCATCGAATGCGACAGTCATCATAATACCATTTTGAAATAAATTTAATCTGATGACATTTTCGAATATTTAAATTATAATTTTATATATTCTAATAAAGAGCAATATTTATATCCTTTACCAAATGTCACGAGTATCGTTAGAAAAATAAAAAAAAAAACAAGATGAACTAGATGACCAAGGTCTTATGTTAATTTATTTTAGTATGCCTTAATTAGTTTTCATATTGATAAATTCTAATTAAAATGATATATTAGGTCATATGTTTAATACAGCTAAATACCAAATATTCAATTAGCAATCCTAATCTTAGGACTGGGTCTTGGGTGTTTATCTATCTATCTATATATGTATATGTTACAAAAATATAGTATCGTTGAGTTTGTATCCCATAACACAAGTCTCGAACTTACTTTGGGGCTAGCTCAATCTGTGTGATTTGCCCGTATATATTTATTTATTTAATATACCTAATTGTCTAAAAAAATATACGGCGAATGAAATAGATGCATTTTAAATGTTATATTAACGACTAGAAAATAAATATGGTTGCATATACAGGAAGCCAGAATTTATTACTTAAAGGTTTTTTTTTCAAGAATATTTTTAACTTTGTATCAGTTTGTGCTAAATGCGGAACGGAAACATGGAACTTGTCAACCTTGGAAATTAATTGGATTAAAAGTTAACTTAACTAACATGAACTGTCACTTGAACGCATGATTCATGACATTTTTAATTAAAAACTTAAGCATTAATCTTAAGCATTAATACTTCATAAATACATAATAAGTTACCTACCTATACAAAAAGAAATAGAATAATAATAGAAGGTAAGGAAGATCTTTTTTTACCTCGTTTTTAAGAAATAAGTTTATGAAAAATACCGTAAGATTTTAGTACTGATTTCCTATTTTGTAAAATAAAAATTATTTCCAGAATTTTAATAAGTTTGCAATTATTAACTACAATAGAAGTGTCCTCATGGAAGATGTCTCCAATGTCCGTCCGTGAATTAACAGAAGAAAATGTAAAAAATATTTATACTTAATTTATTTATTTTTATTTTATAAATACAAAATTCAGAGTAGTTGTAAGGCTGCAAAGAGATTCTAAGGCTATGTCCACACAGCTGCCTCAGCGATAGCCATCTCAGTGTTGCAACTCTCCCACAGAGGGCATTGTATTCTGTATTTCTGTTCCCATAGGCCGTGGGCTTATTTTTGTAACAGCGATAATTGGGCTGTTTTTCACCTCTTGCTAAAGGCAATGCTGCAATATTTCACGCAGAACCTTACTTGTATCTTTCTAGATTGTTCTTGTCTAATAAAAACAGTTGATCATGTCATTTTGAATCCTTAGACTTGATAATTACGAATAACGAGAGTATTATAAAATTATACCGACGTTTTTCTCATATTTTTTTACAATTAGTACTTATTCAAAAATATATTGCCAATTTTGATTTGGATGAGAAAAATATTAGACATATTTTTTCATTATCATTTTTGGCGCCTTTTTACAATCATTTTAGAGCTAAACAAGCAAAGTCACTGTTATAAATACTCAATTAGTATGGGCAATAAAAACGGATTAACAATTCGATAATCAAACAATCGAGCGGAACGTAGTCAAACGTAACAATGAAGTCACGATATTGTAACAGGTATTTATACCGGATAACGTATTAGTATCACGATTCCAGTGAAAACTGTGACCGGGTCACTCGTCACTCGTAAAATTTACTTGTTATGCTCAGTGTAGTAAGTGACATCATATTACTTTCCACATAATGCTGTAAAACATTATGAGAGTTTTTTTAGACTCACGCGTGCCGTGACTTCTAATCTTGATCTTCGTATTTGTTCTACATTTTAGTATGATATAAACCAATATTTTGGATATTAAAAAAACTTGAAATATATCTTTCATTTGTTTTACTTACGGCCCGTAGAAAAAATCCTGTAAGTGTGATGATTCGGGATTTCAGACTGTAGTTTTAGAAACCACGTCCTATGCCCCATCCTATATTCTAATACCAGGGTATATAGATGGATTGAGCTCACACATAAAGAGGAAAGTAAGAATCGCTATTTACTAATTTCTGCGAAAAATAACATAACAAGCCTTTTAGGAGGTTTAATAAAAGCATTCTTATACGGTAATAATTTTATATCAGATGGGCTATTATGGTCCATTCAGTATTTAAAAAACCGTCATTAGAAGATGTCCACATCGTCTACAGACGATGGCAATCGGCAGGAAGGCGGTCGGTACTCGGCAGATCAAGTAGCTGGGATAGAGTTACTACGGTGGCGTTTCGTAATTTACGAGATTCATCGCTCAATGCTCATGTTTCGGTTAATGTTGTCCAGTTATTACGAAACATTTTTAAATTTAAGTTTGTTTATTGCCCGTCTCATAATGCGAAGCATTTGAGGTTGTGCCCTACTCTCATCAAGATCAAGGACCTTTCGCAACTAAAATTGTCTCTATTTACTATATATATTACTATATATTGTAGATTAGATGTAAGAAATTTGTAAGAATTTGCGACCTTCTAAGTATTTAAATAAGTCCTCTCTAAAAACCTTAACACCTTAAAAGAAATACAAAAGTTAGAATGCTTTTCAAAACGATTTTGGTCGAATATATTTGGAAAGAATATGCTGATATTTGGACACATTACACGGATAGTACATAGCCAGGATTGAAATACTTAAAGATAACGTCCAAAGATCCGCAACTACATACAATAATGAGGGTTACGAAATGAAACGCTTGCCAAATGAGACGTAGCCAATAATTGGCTAGTTTGCATCTGCGAGTTTTTAAAATCTTCAAATTTATTTCAGATAATAAATTTATATTTCTAATTAAAACAAAGCAAAGAGTACTTATTATTTAAATATAAGTTGACCCACTGTATGGAAATGAGGTGTACTTATCGATACGATCCGGGAAATGGCTTCATTAAGTTTACGACATCATTTTGCATAGCACAGACGATCAGACGTAGTACTAAGTTTGTGCAACTGTTGGTAACGTTTGCCCATCATTAAACTTTAATGTTAGTTACTAGTTTGTTGGTTTTATACTTTTAATTAGCCTTATTGAGATAAAATTTGTCGTGTTTCCTAATAAAAATATAGAAATACATATGTGTATTTTTTAGCGGACATTATTTTTAATTTTTTTTCTAATTAGCCTTTCATGGTATCCTACTGCTGAGTACTAACATTATTTATGGAACCTCTCAGCGATATTTCGAGTTAGGTTTCGTCTCTGAATTGATATACCTATATAAATACTTATTGTTCTTAGAATGGATTTTACCATAAATTTTAAGCAAAGGCAAGAAAAAACTGATCATTATGTTGTCTGTCTCTGTGTCTGTTTGATTCTAACAGAAAATTAAGCTTATCTATCGACATACATACTGGCCATATTAATTCAAATAACTCTATAATCGAGACCGGATTAAAATCTAACATTAAAACAACATGGATTGCGTAAATCGCAATGCCCCGCTCACCTTAAAAGGTTCAAGTAATAGGTCTGGTGGTTCATGAGAAAAACACTAGTATTTCTGCTTACTTGGAGTCTGCCACGTAAGAAACTGGTTCCGAGGCATCCCGGGTACATTATTGGAATAACTCCTAGTGAAATATTCCGAATAGTAAATTAACAGGTTAAATAAGCGACACATTTTTTATTAGTTAACTGGTTACGGCGCTGCGGCTTGTTTCTAGTCTATAAAAAATATCAGAGGATTGTGTCATCTGAAAATTACTGATGTTTGATTGGTGGGATGTAGTTTATTTAGTATGTTTATTTTGATTGCTACAAGAAAAATGTATTCAAATAATAACTTCTCTTAAAACGGCAGCAATGGGGGTGTTTTATATAAAAAAACACAATAATATTTTTGCCGTTATTAGAGCCTGTATTCCATAAACTTTGTTTTACAAAAACATAAAAATTTGATTATTGCATTGCGTTGTGAAGTAGGTATTTGTGTTCTTCATAAATTTTATGTGTTCAAAGACGAATATGACTGATACAAAATTTAAACAAAAAAGAAAATATGATTGTATCATGTTGTACAAACTAATCGTATAACTGCAACTTTTGCCAAGATAAATTCTGTTAATAAGTCGGGTGTTCGCGGAAAACAGTGCGTTATTAGCCATAACCAAACCAGTCAGTGGTATATCGTTGATAAAGGCATTTCCTGGACTGTCTTCCTGCCGACCAGTTAGAAACCATTGTGATGCAACCATGGGAATAATGCAACATATGCTGTTAGATTATAGGATAAAGCTATTGTGTTATATTTTGAGCTATGAGTTTTTATTTTTCAAAGGTATTAAATTATAAGTTAGATATTTTACAATAAAAGTTTTAAATTTTCCATTTTGCTTATTTTGTTGTTGTTTCTTATGAAATTATTTTTAATTGATATATAGATCCTAAAAAAATAATTTATTAGAGTGATAACTGTCCTTAGTTTTTATATTTGACTAAAAAACTTTACGTCTTATCTAATCAGTTTAATAAATTTAATTACTAAAATAATAAAAAGTCTTACTAAATTCCGTTCCAAAATTAAAAAAATAAAATTTAGAAAAATTAAAAATTTAAATTCCATTCTAATTAGAATTCAATTTTAATAGAATATTTGTGCAATTATAATAGTTTCTAAGACTGTATCTAGTTACGATTCTCCTCTTTTCAATTTTGTGATTCGAATAGCTCCCATGACACCATTTCAAATTAATTTGTAACAATTTTGTTTATAATCAAATCTCACTATCATCAATTTATTGACTTTAGTAATGTATATAATAAGGTATTGATTGCCTAAATACTTAAATTTCTGTGGACACTTCAATGGGCTTTAATTCAATGTAAAGCGGATAAAGTAACAGAATGGCATGATTCGACTCAATAAGCTTTCCGCACTGAATACCTAACAACTATTTACTATTCTTGTGTTCACCAACTATATATCAAGTTTAACTTTTATTACTCATTAATATAATTTATATCTCTTTAACTATTTCTCTATATTTTAGTAAATAACTAAGCAAATTAAGTGACAAAATGTTGACTTCAAAAAAGTGTGTCACATCCCGAATGTGAATTAGTTAACACTTCAACACTTTTATCACTTTTTAGGGACACACTGTTCACTTTTTTGAAGTCATCACTTCACTTCACTTCACTGCACTGGTCACGCACTCACCGTCTTCATAATGCCTCTCGTTGAGTAAGGGATCGACTGGATACAGTCAGATTCTGGCCTACAGTTTATATAGGTGGATATTTGTCAAAACTTTCGCTAGCCCCCCTAGAATATGGAATATACGTTGTGGTTCAATCCACGCGCAAGTCCTTCGCATTTGTTCGAACGTTGGAGGGAGATAGACGCGTCGCGCGAACCAAGTTATTTTTTTTATTTTTCCTTGCCGGCCAGTGATAACTTAAAAATTAATGTTTTTAATTTCAATAATCTATGGATTTGAATATTTGACAAATAAGGTTGCGGTCGCACGTCGGCCCTTATTTTAATTGCTGTATTAGTTTGCATAATTAGTTTTCATCATAGTGTTTATTTTCTTACGACTGTGGCACTTGATAGCCATGAGATACTTCGTACTTATTGCTTGAAATCGCTCTTCTATGAGACGTAACGATTATTGTGGCCCAGTTTTGCGACAAGGATTGTTTCTCAAGCAAAGGAATGCTTTGTATTTTTTAAACGTTGGGCGCACACGCATAGCGAAGGTATATAATTGCTCGTGTTTATTTCAGTTATTTTCATAGTTGTTTCTGATTTATGTTCTTTATATAATACTTTACATACTCTGTCTCTTCCTCAGTATTAGTTGTATTAATTGGATTTTGGACAGTTAGCTTTGGTAGTTTATAAATGTAGGCCGTTGTACTTACGTCAATTTGTTATACATGTCGTCATAACTATATGCCAATTAACTTAGATTAATTTTCTTTGTGCTAAAACAAAAGAATAAAGAAACAACTAACACAAAAGCGAACTTAATCTTTGATTCATTCTTGATCGTAAAACTTTTTGGATAAGACAAAAAAAATATCAAAATATTTCAAGTGGACAAAATTCTTTGGAACAAATAACATTTAAATAATAATTATCGACCAAATATAATTCAGGGTAAATTCTTAACATCGTAAAGTAATTATCGGTATATCTTAAATTTATTTTGTGTTAAATACTTCTACAATAACAATAATATCTAAGTGTTACGGCAACCAAGACTTAAATGATTTAACTACGGTTTAAATCACGCATACCAGTTATGTTTATTTACTGTAAGCATTTAAAATTTCACTACGTAAATCCTTGGATTACCCTTTGATCGCAGTTACCAATTTATGAAATTTCTTGTTTCCTTATAGACCTATTACGAAGTCATTATTGCATTTTTATTTTCATTTATATTAGCAAAATATATATTTCATAACTTTATTTATCACTACCCATCGACGGACTCAGTCAGATACAGGTGTAATATTTGTTGTTTTGTGATAGGCTCTTTAAATTACTTTATTTATTTAATACTTCTTAAATAAAACTGTCATTGAATAAAAAAAAATCACTTGAAACCAGTATTTTTTAGGAAACCGAAAATAAATTACAATACAACAGCTCCAATTTTTTGTATATCAGGAACCATTATCTCAGATAATTTAAAACCTTGCTTCGCAGATAAAATCATGGCCCACGCGGAAACAATAATTGGTTTCGGCGGTTTGGTGAAAAGTGTGTGTTTGTCTGGCCGCAGTCAAGGTCGCCGGCAGACGCTCTCGTTATGTCATTGTGCAAACTGGCGTGACCTGGTTTTGCTGGTATCTTGAAGTTGAGAGGACGTTTGGGTTCATAACGTACGATACTCAAAATGTCCAAAGGTTCCAGCATCATCAGGGGGTGCCATCTTCGAAATGAAGTTTAGATCAGCATGCGGTATCTCTCCCGGCCCTGAGCGGCCCGTTTTAGTATCCAAAAGTCCTGTCCAAGTCGTGATGTCGTCCATCCACTATCCAACGATTTCTATATATCCTAATGTTGGTAATATCTAATTTTAAAATTGTTTAATTCTCAGTATGTCGTATACATTTAATAACCGGATCTTTGCAGTCTGGACGTTTTGACACTTGGATGTTTTGGTCTCCTTCCTTGCTTTAGTCCCAATTTATTTGGGGTCAACTCTCCTAGTAAATTTGCGCCACGCCGTACGGTTGTGGGTTATCACTGCGTTTGTATTGACTGCTGTTAAATCCTTTTGGATTGTTTTTGTCCAGGTCATTGGAGGTCGGCCAGGGTTACTTGGATGTTTTGGTAATTGGAGTTTTATATTAGCAGTAGCTGCGCCCTGGAGCTCCGTTCTAGATGGAATTTTGGAATAAAAAGTAACCTATGTGCATTCAAAGTTATATTCGACCTGTGTCAAAATTTCATCGAAATCCATCCAGGAAAATTTGCGTGATTCTGCAACCTATTCACACAAATCCAAACTTTCGCATTTATTATTAGTAGGATTATTTGGCCACATCAATTATACAGTCTTTTCAGTAAGTAATATATCTCAAGACCGACATTATTATTGTTCCGTGACTCACGCATATAACATTTATCATCATCATTTATAAATTTCGCAGTTTAACCTAATAAATATGCCTAGATCGACTTTAACCGGCAGACCAACATGATGTTACTATATACTGTTAATATGACAAGTTTTTAGTCTTATATATCGACGTGCCGCCAAGAAATTTCCTGTTCCCGAACATTTTTTCGCTTGAAAATTTCCTAAATTTCTCTGGTTTAAAGGAAAATTTTCCGTTCTCGAGAATATTTCTGAGAAATTTCAAGAAACTTTCCGCGCTTTCTTTGAAAATTTCGGAAACGGCACGTGACTAGTCTTATTCATATTCATTTACTAGCTTTCGCCCGCGGCTCCGCCCGCGTGATTTCCCACGGGAACAGTGCTTCTTCCCGGGATGAAAGGTACCCTATGTCCTTCTTCGTATTTCCAGCTATGTGTATGCGAAATTTCAGGAAGATTGGTTCAGTAGATAAAGCGTGAAGAGGTAACAAACAAACTCACTTTCGCATTTATAATATTAGTTAGGATTAGGATTTGCCAACTAAGTGTACATTTTATACAAGTAATAAATACTGTGAAACAATGCGTAAGCGGAACCAGTAATCTAGTTTGAACCAGTACTAGTTTAACTGAAGTTACGCATTTTAACTTTATCACCTGCCAAGCTGTAATCAAGGGTTACGAAGTTACGATGGATGATGGATGGGTTATGGAAACCGACTCTTACTTCACACATTACTTTTTAACAGAATGAATTGGTTACTACACTTGTTATGTTAAGTATGAAGCGGGCTAGGCATCTATAACCTAAGCCTTCTTATAAATGCGAAAGTGAGTTTGTTTTTTTTTATAGAATAGTAGGCAAACGAGCATGTGGGTTGCCTAATGGTAAGCAATCACCGCAGTCCATAGACACCAACGACCCTAAAAAGGTCACTGATGCGTTGCCGACTTTTTGAGAAAGCGATATGCTCTTTTCTTGAAGGACCCAACTAACTAACTTGTGTTAAAACCTCTTCACGCATTATCTACTGAACCACTCTTCCTGAAATTTTACCACATAGGGTTGCTTTTCATCCCGGGAAAAACACTGTTCCCGTGGGACATTCACGCGGGCGAAGCTGCGGACAAAAGCTAGTATATGTATAAAATTGGACGCTGACTGATTTTTATATCAACGCAGAGACGAAACCGCTAAACGTAGATACTTGAAATTTTGCACAGAGTTTCTTCATATAGCATAAGTCAGCACTAATAAAGAAATATTTAATTCCACCCCGAAAGGGGTGAAATAAGTAAACAAACAAATTTATTAAAAAATAAAAAACACGACTGAAAACTCACATAGCCTATGTCACTCGGAGGAATGCAAGGAATCTAAAAATACCTCTCACATCAAAATCTGTGAAGCCGTTTAGACATACATACATACATGAACCCTGAAATCATAACACTCCTTTTTGGTCAATCGTGTAAAAACGAAATTCACGCGGGTGAAGCCTCGGACAAAAGCTAGTATTTATATAAGTGTGCTCTGGTTTTGTGCAAGTGGTATCGGTTTTGGCGGATACGTCTAACGCCATTGCAAAACATGTCGCACGTTGATGCAAGATGAATAACCAATGAGGGATTACTTGGAATAGGGAGATCTATATACATTAATTAGATAAATTGCACTTTAACAGCTCGACTAAATTAATCCTAACTAATATTATAAATGCGAAAGTGAGTTTATTTGTTTGTTTGTTTATTTGTTTGTTGGTTACCTCTCTACTAAACCAGTCTTCCTGAAATTTTGCATACACATAGTTAGAAGTACGGAGAAGGACATAGGGTACCTTTCATCCCAGGAAAAAGCACTGTTCCCGTGGGAAGTTCACGCGGGCAAAGCCGCGGGCAAAAGCTAGTTAGATATATTGCGAGGCTGTGAAGAAATGAGAAGAGTTTCAATGAGCAGAAATATAAAAAAATGAGACAATCTATGTTCCAAAACTGACGATTCTGCATAAAAAAACTTTTTTTTTACGATTTTCTTAGAAAATGTTTTTTTTTAATTGATCATATTATTATGTAAAACAAAACATTCGTTTTATTACACACAACAAAACTTAAGTTAAATATCATGTAAATCATTTTTTTTTTATTTCTAATCAACAAAATTCTTGTAAAGGTTAAAAGGTATTATATTTTTTAATTTTGTAAACCAAATAAAAAAACAGTTACCTATATCGATATCTGAACAATCTAAGGTACCACATCCGGCTTTCAATGCGTTTTGGTTCCACGGCCTTGAACTCACTACCCCAATCTGCGATCGTGACATTGCTCTACAAACTAAACCGTAAGAGACTGGTTCGAACCACATTGATGAAGAAATAAATACATTGATGACATTTTGATGCAAGGTTTAGAGAGTATATTAGGATTGACTTAATTTTCTCACATATTTTTAGGGTTCCGTTCCTCAAAAGGCAAAAACGGAACCCTTATTCACTTTGTTGTCCGTCTATCTGTCAAACATTTTTTCTCTTGAACGTTTAAAGGCATAAAGTTGAAATTCATATCAAATACTCGGATCCACGGTCTCTTTCAGCATTAAAATAATCAAAAATATACCTCCATGCGATCAGGAGATATTACCGTAAATGTTGCGAATTTTCGCATATTTTGCGATTTCAGACGGGAATCAACACCTGTGGGGTATTTCCGGTTGACCTAAAATTATGAAGTTTGGCAAAAATAAAGGTCTAACAGTACTTGTACAGGAATAAATTTAAAATTTGTAAATATGTTGTTGGAAGTGTAAAAAAAAGTGTGTAAAAAAAATCTTATATTTGCGCTCGATGCAGTATGAATCCTAGGGATCTAACTGCAAAGTTAAGTTTTTTTTTTTGTGAAACTAGTTGGTCTTTTAGAGCTTTAATGTAAGATGCTTTGCGTGTACATACGGAACCGTCATTGCGCGAGTTTGACTCGCACCCGTTTTTTTCTAATAAAGAAAAAAATATTACTTTTGAATTTCGTTTTTGTCTATTTGTGAAAACTTATAAATGGCTTTTTCCTTATTTATTGTCAATGTTATGTTGTAATTACAAGCTGTAAGTTTTCCGTTGAGGTAAAATAAAATAAAATAGTTATCTTGTGCCCACACCATAAATTTTTTATCAATGACTTACACTAACCAACTTGTATATATTTAATATAACTTTAGCATATATACCTATTTCTATGATACTCGTATATACCATATTTTGGATGACGGACGTTTTATTTTTATAAAATTGCCTCAATTTCAATGAAAAGGATTACTAAAAAAAATTTTTTGAAAAAAATTAATAATTTACTTGTATTTTTTATTTCCTTGACATACATGTTTTTTATATTTCCTTATCATAACAATATCGTTTCTTAAAGAATGTATAATAAAAATCAAGATTAGTATAAAGCAATTTTATGTACAACCAAATTGATTATTGTTTATGATTGATTATATTATTTCATCACACCACATCCTATTGCAAACTCCCTGCAGCAGCAGCGTACTATAATTACAATGTTAATAATAAAAAAGGCCATGTAAGTAACCGATAATGAATTTGAGTACTTCACTTCTATAATCGACTACTGAGATAAACTAGTAAGAGGTGTTCGTTATAGCAGACAGCATTTAATATAACTAATTATAAAAATATAACAAATAGCACTGCTATTCAAATAACACTGTAGTCTGCTATTGCTATATTCTGCTAACTGCTATATTCATCGCACGAACTGCGATCGCGAAATCACGACAGCCGCGATCGCGGAATCTCGACTGGCGATTTACTAATAGCATCGCTATTTCACTACTCTATTCGCCATCTATCGGAGGATACAAAAGCGGGTTATATGATCTCCGACCGAAGAAGAAGATTGACTTCTTCAAAAGTAAAAAATTTAATGTTTCTAAATGGTAACAAACACAAATTCATTTAAATTCGTTTAAAGACGTAATTTTTTTTTTTTTAATAAAAATATTTTGTAAATTTTTATGCGTTTCATTGTACGTGCATAGCGCAAGCGCGTCAGCCTTTTATTTAATGGAACAGAGACACACACACACGAGGTAGGCGACTAGGCGTTACAGCATTTATAGCAGTTATAGCAACAGCAGTTAACATAATAGGTTATGAAAATACAGCAATAGCAGTATAACCGTTACAAAAAAATAGCAGTTTGGAACACCTCAAACTAGTCGTGACGCTCCTGCGTCTTAGGTACCGATGACCACTTAGCGGCCGTGTAAACGCGCTTGTCTGTGTGCGTGCGTCAAATCGGGCCATTTGTATGGAGTTGCTCTACTACTTTATCTGTCTATTGTGCCCGCGTCGTGTTTATATAGCCGATGCGGCCGGGCGACCGCTGGGTGAGGGCTGAGTGCGGGGTGATGAGGTAGATAGTAGCCGATCTCGACCGCCGACCAGTTATATTCATTTTTGAAGTCGCCTTTTATAGCTTTTCATTTTGGTATCCCACTCGATAAGATTGATCAAATTTTATCATAACCTATGTCACTTGGAGGAATTCAAGGCATTCTAAAAAATACCTCATACATACATGAAACCTGAAAACATAACACTCCTTTTTGGTCAACCGTGTAAAAATGGGCCACGAAGAACGAGTCTGACATCAACATACGTAGTGTACGTGGGTCTAGTGTGCACACCAACTCTCCCACGTGCGTCGCGTCGCGTAGCGTGAGCGTGTGTGGTGTACGTGGCGTGGGCTAAGTTTGTCTCTAGCTTCAACCGCTTTGTGTGGGGTAAGCTGCGCGCGCAATAGCCAGTGCTTGAATGTATCGATGTTGAATAGTCGATACATACATACATACAAACAATGTGTTTTTCGCTCCAACTTGAATTATAGCCCTCGCTCGCTTCGCTCGCTCGGTCAATGATTCTATTCTTTATATTTTATTATTATTCAGCCGTTTAGATCCCACTGCTGGGAAAAGGCCTCCCTCCCTTATGTCCACACCCCTCTCTTTTTTCCATTCTTTATAGATAGATATAAAATATAAATAATTTATGCATGTTGTGCATTTGCAGGTTTTCCATTATACTACAACAATACTAAAATTATGATTAACAAATAATTATTATTAATGGAAAATGATCTTTTTCAGATTGATCCGCGGGTCTTGGATGTTTATGTATATATGTATTTGTTATAAAAAATAGTATCGTTAAGTTAGTTTAGTATCCAGTTAACACAAGTCATGAACTTACATTGGGGCTAACTCAACCTGTGTGATCTGTCCGTAGTGTCCGTATATATTTATTTATTTATATTTAACAACGCCGAATGAAGCCGCGCAGCTTAGCCGGTACATAAATGTTACCAAAACAAAATAATCAAAAATTTCCGTTTATAAATCTAAAAGTCAACTTAAATAAAAGTAGTTTACAATAAATTAGGTTTCGTTTGACAGTGATCTGTCTCAAGGTTCTCCTAAAGTCTAGGTCATGTCTAAATTCGCATTCTAACTGCAAATAAATCGCTCTTGTTTTTGTGTGCGGTGAAGGTGAAGCGGTGGTGGCCGAGTGGTAGGGTGCCCGCCTGTGACTGCAAAGTTCTAGGTTCGAATCCTGCCCTACATGAGTTTGTATACCAATCTAACTCATGTACCAATCTTGGTTTTTAGTGACCACCACTTCCTTTGATAAAGTTCCTTGCACTATGGTTGATGATTATCAGCTAATGTGTGAAATGGAGAAGGCAATGGCAAACTCCATTAAAAATTGCCAAGAGAGTCGTTGTGTGTGTTTCATTCCATGTAATGACCACGACCCTCAGTCATGAGGACATCCAAACTTTCGCATTTATAATAATATCAGTAACATAGAAGGAAGTTCAAGCATTATATTTGTAATGTAATGCTTCATAATGACAATCTAAAAACTATTTCAATTCGTAAAAAGTCATGGATGATTATTGCAAGCTTCTGTTTTTTTTTATATACAAACACTAGCTGCTGCCCGCGGCTTCGCCCGCGTGAGTTTCCTTAGATGAAAAATCTTTTTGTGTTCCAAACTGTAGTAACCTAAACTCCAGTAATCAAAATTTCAGCTATTTGGTTATCCCGTGTCCCGCGGGAATATATTAGGTACTCGTAGTACAGTCGCGGTGTTAAAATGAATCAAAAGTGATATTTCATTCAATAAACGATCTTCGTATGCTCGTTATCTACAATTTCCCGTGTACCACCACTCCCACCCCGAGTCCCTCTTTATCCTATCCCGTGTCCTGTCTATTTATACGTCAGTAGAAAATGCTCATCAGGTTGAACGACTTTTGCTAAGGCCCCAATTTCCATTTTTTATAGAGTAGCTGGTCTCTCTTGAGTTCTTCATCAGATGTTGCATAAACTTAAATTTTTATACGTCAGCAGAAAATGCTCATCAGGTTAAACGACTTTTGCTAAGGCGCCATTTCCATACATGTAATAGTGTAGCTGGTCCCTTGGAATTCTTCATCAGATGATCCTGATCTTCGATTTTTATACATCAACAGAAAATGCTCGTCAGATTGATAAACTTTTCCAAAGGTACCATTTCCATATTTCTTATAGTTTAGCTGTTCTGTTAAGGTTCTTCATCAGGTGTTCCAGTTTTCAAAATCACTTATAGCCTATATGTTGCCCAGGCTTAATAGCTATACAACAAAAAAAGTTTCATTCAAATCCGTCCAGCAGATATCGCGTGAAACGCGTACATACATATACAGACGGACAGACAGACAGACAGACAGACAAAAAATTCCAAAAAAATGTTTTTGCTTTCTGTTATTCTTTTTAAGTGTCCCTCTATCCATATCAGTCAAAAATACTAAATGTACTGTACAGACAAAATATCTTTACTGTTTTATTATTATACCCACGACCCCTTTATGCTGTTAAATAAGCGCGAAGTAGAAATCACCAAAATTGCGCAGCGCCATCTATTGAAAATATTGAGAAATAATTTCAGCTTACATTTCTCATTTTATCAACGCCATCTATTGGACATTTTTCTGGGCACAATCAGTAGATGACCGGAAATAAATTTGCAAATGAATTTATTCGTTTCTTTTCAAAATTAAAAAAAAGTAAGAAATTAATTCTAGAAAACAAATAAAAAACGAAAACAGAAAATTATTGTTAGTGGCAGGATTCGATCCAGCTACTTCCAGCTACTTTCTTGAAATATTTCTTTACTAAAATATTTAAAAAATATAGAATTCTAAAAAACTAATACAAAACGCAAAAAAAATTGGAAAAAATAGTCACATCTGGCAGGATTCGAACCCTGTACTTAAAAAATAATCCGCGGCCTCTACCGATAGGCCAACATTCATTGCTTGTGACTGGCGAATTTTCAAATGGGATTTGTCTATAGGTACGCAAATTCACCCCTTTTTTTGGACTGTAAGGGTTGAAATTGTGAACAACCCTTTCTTATGTGGGCAGTATATTGTATAATGAAGACACTAACCAAATTTCACGTTTATTTATAGCATTTATAGTTTCGGTTTTGTGATGATAAATTAGTTTACCTCCCCTTTTTTACCCCTTTAGAGGTTGAATTTTAAAAAACGCTGAAACACGCCATTGGTTATTTTTGTTGAGAAGCATTCTTGCCAAGTTTCAAGTAAATCAGTGAAGATTTTAATTTTTATTCATACAAACTTTACCCTCAATTTTAACCCTCTTAGGGATCTAATTTTGAAAATCCTTTCTTATCTAAACACTACGTATTAATATAAAACTTCGGTCCAATTTTCAAGTTTATAGCTATTCTGGTTTAGGCTGGGCGTTGATTTATCAGACACCCATTTTCTTTTATATATATATATATAGATATAGATATATAGATATAGATATATAGATATATAGATATATAGATATGTTCAATGATTCTAATCTGATAACAAGAATGCATAAAGATTTAGATCTGACAAATATTAATTAACTGCCTTAATTATTAACCAATTAAATATAACATTAGCTAAGTAGTTTAAATTGATGAACACAATAATAGGTTGGTGAAGCAATATGATTTTTTGGCTTAAAGATATTTATATTGGATTGTTTTAGGAAAATGACAAATGCTGTGCATATACGACATACGCTTCTGCTCAAATGAAAATGGCGTAAGTCTGTGCTATCTATAGATAAATAAAAAAATAGTTTCATTACTTTAGGAGTTATGTATACATATTTGGATGTCTTAATTAAAGTTACGCAGTTTATTTTCAGTCAGTCTAAAATCATGACTTGATTTTAAATAATGAAAATAAACTATTTTCTTACTTTTAAAGAGATTGTTGAAAAATAAACTCAACATAATATTTAGAACACGGATCTAATTAGATAAACTGTAGTATGAATTTTTGTGTTTTAATCGCATTATGACGTCAGACATCTTTTTCGGTACATGTTGATATTTACTGGAAAATGTCAAATTTTAGAATGACCTTGGAGGATTTACATAACTTCTAAGTTGAAAACTATTTTGGTGGTCTATTGAGATTATACAATAATCTTATAAGGTATGTAAGTAGATTTAATAGTAAAATATTTTCTTTAAAGCAAAAATAAATAAATATAAATAGTATTAAAAGTATGCATTGTATAATTTTGCCTTATATAAGTAAAACTTTTGAATTAATAATTATATTTGATGAACTTACATGAAATATACTGTTTGTAATATATTGGGTAAAACTAAACGCAGGCGTTTCCTGTTATCGCCGCCAGGCGTTTTGGGGTTCTCACATTGCTCGCGTGTAAAATGGCTCGCGGACGGTCGCCATTGTCCTATGCGATATCGGTTTGATTTTTAATACGCGAGAGGTTCCGCGTTCTTTGATTGCTAATTAGCTTGAGTTGTATTTGTGAATTTCCTGTTTGTTAAATAACTATTGAACTTTGTGTTTGTGTACCCGTCATTGTGACTTTCTCCTGTGGGATGTGACGCGTGGCTGCTCGCTCACATCTACCTGTTGCCGAGCCGATTTCGGGAAGAAATCTATTTATTTGTTCTGGGGAATTGAGATCTCATGGGTTAGGTAGGGTGATTAGGAATTCCCCCTTCCCGAAGACACTCAAGTTTGGATCCGAAGAAAAAGAAGATTTAGTTTGGTAAGTGTAATGGTAATTCAATTGTAGTTAATTTATAGGTTAGGTTATTATATAGGGCCCTGTAGCTCCCTTCATAAGCTACGGTGGTAGCAGACTGCGTTAAGTTAGTTAGGTTTTAGTCGGGCAAACGTGGTGCCGCGTGGAGATTTTTTCCCGGTACTTATTTTTACCGGTGGTTTTTTCCCGGTGAAGTTCCGGTACAGAATTCTTCCCGCCGCTTCGTTTGTCCGGATTCGCTCTGCGCACATTTTCTGGCAGCAGAGCGTAGTTGCTCTGCACATTTTCTGGTAGCAGAGCGTAGTTTATCTACCCTCTATTTGTTCGTTTGTAAAAGATAATTATTTGTAAAAATTATTAGATTTTTCTTAGTTTGTTTGTATAAGAATATTTGTAACCTTTTTTGTATTTGTTTGCGGTTTGTACCGTGCGTTCCGGGTTTGTGCCATTCTCATACCTACCGCGGTTCTTCGTGTAGTTGTTTGATTTTGTTGTTTTTTATTTACCTTTTGTTATTTTTTGTTTGTGACTTGACGCGATGGCGAAGGTCCCCAATGCTAAGGCGACACTCGCCAACGAATTGAGATGGTTTGTGACGGCCGGTGGACTCCTGTCCCGGAAGGACAGGGAGGCCGCTATACTGGAAAGAGCGGATCAGCTCCGCTCACGATTGAACAACGCGGAAGCGGCCATGGCGGCGCTTACCGAAGCCGACCTTACCCCGGAGGTCTACGCAGGTCACGTGGCGGACCTGGACCAGATCCTGAGTCTGCACGATGACATCGTGGAGGCGGCGGCCGCAATAAGGGCGAGACAGGCTGGCGGACCAGCCCCTCGCACACCTGTTAGACAGGAAGGACCAGCGGTTACTGGTCGGCTCCCCACCCTTCAGCTGTCCCACTTTGGGGGTAGGATGGAGGAGTGGGTGGCATATAAAAATATGTTTGAGTCCCTGGTCGTAGCACGACAGGATTTGTCGAAGGCCCAGAAGATGGCCTACCTCCTCTCCACTCTTGAGGGTGAAGCGCGGTCGCTCATCCAGCACCTCCGGGTGGAGGACGACCAGTACGACACGGCTTGGGAGTTATTGAACTCCCGCTACCAAAACTTACGTTTGTTAGCGGATGCGCACGCCGCACAGTTGATGGCCCTGCCCAAGGTGGCCAACAGGGCACAGTTGCGCCTGCAGTTGCTCACGCCCGTTACAGTGGCCTGTAACGCGCTCCGCACACTGGGGCTGCCGGTGGACCAATGGTCTTTTTTGTTGGTGCACATTGTATTGGGCAAATTGCCCAATGACATCCGCTCGCGATTTGAGCGCGAGAATGCGGAACGGGATAGCACCACCCTACCGACATTCACTGACTTGGTGAAGTTTTTGGAGTTTGAGGCACGGGCGGCTGAGAATACCATGACGGACTCAGCGCCATCCAGAGCGCCTGAACGTAGGCCCTTGGAACCCTCATGGCGAGGGAAGCCCCAACAGGGACGGCAACCGCCACCGCGTGGAGCTGGTGTGCGGGTTGCACATGGCAGCAGTCGCGAGGGACGCGGGACTGCCTGCAATGTGGCCGGATGGGCCACAGCCTGCTACAATGCAGGGACTGGCAGAGACTGCCAGTACAAGATAGGCGCCGCATGGCAAAGCGGCATGAACTTTGCTTTTATTGTTTGGGCGGTCACTATGCACGTGACTGTCCCAGTGCCATACCATGCAGTGCATGCCGTGGGCTGCACCACGTGATGCTCTGCATGAACCGGAACGGGGATGGCCCCCGGTTGTTGAGGCAGGGGTCCCCTATGGGCGGGGGCGCTCCTGCGCGAAGCCCTCCACCATCGGACGGAGGACGCGGCTTCGCTCGTCGCACCCCCCTCGGGGGGGGGTCGCGTACCTGCGCGGGTCTTGGCGGACCGGGACCACGCGCCCCAAGGTCGTGGCCAGTATGTGGCTGGTCAGGCCCCGGATAGGGCCCCCATGGGCGGGGGCCCTAGATCGGACGTGAGAGTGGGGACACCCCCTCCACGCGGGTTACCAATGCCCAACACATGCAGCCGCAGCGGTTTTCTCCACCGCTGCACGAGTACCCACGGCTGGAGTACCACCCGCCGTACCATAGGTATGGCCGGGCCGCGGGTTATGCCCCCCCTCAGATGGGGATGTGCACTCGCCCGACATATTATCCGGGTCAGTGGCGCCCCCCTGGTTTGGAGAGAGTGGGGAGCCCGTAACTAGCTTGCTCCCTTGCTGGGACAGAGCCGCGGACGGTTCTGCTCCCTACCGCGGTGGTCCGCGTATGGGGTCGTGGGGGAAGCCATTAATTTGAGAGCTCTGTTGGACTCAGGGGCTCAAAGCAGTTTGGTTACCACTCGAGTGGCACGCCAGTTAGGTTTAGTCGTGGAAGACTCGCCTGTGCCACTTCTTGGAGTTGGTGGCATACAAGTGAAGTGTCTGACGGGCCAGACACTTGTCACCTTTTCTTCGCTGAAGTCCTCCACAATGAGGATCACGACTTCGGCTATGGTAATGGATACCATTGCGGGTTGGCACCCCTCGACAGACATACCGCCGGGTGTGTTGTCTTTGGTTTCGGGTCTGGATTTGGCCGACCCCTTTGTCTTTCATCCCGGCCCAGTGGACTTGCTCCTGGGCTCGGACGTATTGGGTTGGATTTTGTTGGATACACAGAAGGCTCTGGGTTCGTCTTCACTGATGGCAGTGTCTACGATTTTTGGTTTTGCCCTGATGGGCCCTGTGTTTGATAATGGCACCGCGGAGGAGCCACCGGTTGTCGCATCTGCGTCCTTGGCCAAGACCATGCAAAGGTTTTGGGAGGTGGAGGAGCCACCTATGAGTTCCAGGATGGATCCGGAACACGCTGAGTGCGAAGCCCTTTTTCGATCGACCACGGAGAGGTTGCCCTCCGGTCGGTTTGTAACTAGGTTACCCTTTGTTGCCTCTCGTCCTAGCCTAGGGCAAAGTAGGGCGCTTGCGGAGAAACGACTGCTGTCCATGGAGCGACGCATGCAGCGTGACCACGTACTTCGCGATAAATATATTGAATTTATGCGCGAGTACGAGGATTTGGGTCACATGTCTCCGGCTCGAGTTGATTGGAGCTCAACTGAGCATTATTTTTTGCCCCACCACGCGGTGGTGAAGGCCTCAACAGGCAAATTGAGGACCGTCTTCGATGGGTCCGCACCCACTTCGAACGGGGGTTTCGTTGAATCTGTGTTTGCATTCGGGTCCCAAATTGCATAGGGACATAATTGACATCATCTTGAACTTTAGAAGACATCAAGTGGTTTTTGGTGCGGACATCCGGATGATGTTCCGCCAGACAGTCATACATCCTGAGGACAGGCGATTCCAGTTGATACTCTGGCGTGAGCGCCCTGAGGATCCTGTGACGGTGTATGAACTCAACACAAACACGTATGGTTTGAAATCTAGTCCCTATATCGCCATCAGATCATTGCTTGAATTGGCAGAGCGGGAACGGATCCGCTTTCCCCGTGGGGCTTCCGTGCTGTCACGTGACTTGTATGTTGATGACGTGTGCACCGGAGCCCAAAGTATTGAGGAGGCCCTCCTACTGCGGGATGAATTGATTGAAATATTGAAGACAGGTGGCTACGAGCTACGTAAGTGGTTGTCTAATGAGCCTAAGGTTCTAGAAGGGATCCCGGAGGATCACCAACAGAACCCTCACCTGTTTGAGGATGTGGATGATCCCAACAGGATAGCGGTGCTGGGCATGCAGTACCAGCCGCTAACCGATATTTTTACATTCCAAGTGGACTTGGAAATACCAAAGGTCTGGACTAAGAGAACGGTGTTGTCAGTAATAGCTCGTATGTTTGATCCAAGCGGTTGGATCAGTCCAGTAATATTCTCTGCGAAGTGTCTTCTTCAGAGACTTTGGACTTTGGGCGTCTCGTGGGACGAGCCGCTGTTTGGTCCTCCATTGGATGATTGGCTCGAGTTGTTTTCATCGATTAAGGAAGTCAATCGGATTGCCTTGCCTCGTCGAATATTGCCCCCGGGAAATATCGAGCCAGCCTGCATGGCTTTTGTGACGCGTCGGAGCGAGGCTACGCCGCGTCAGTCTATATGCGGACAGTTGACGCCGATGGCCGGGTCAATGTCTCGCTTTTGTTAGGGAAGAGCAAGGTCGCCCCCATCAGGACTAGGCTGACTATTCCCAAGCTTGAGTTGAGTGGAGCTCACCTTCTCTAAATTGTTGCATCACGTTGCATGTGAGCTGGCGGCCACGGTCGAGATACGGGACATCTTCGCCTGGTCGGATAGCCAGGTCGCGCTTGCATGGTTGCGCGCGGCCCCACATACCTTGGAGGTTTTTGTGGGAAATCGGGTTTCCCAAATCCAGAATATCGGAATTGATATAACATGGAGACATGTGCCGGGAGAGCTTAACCCAGCGGACTGTGCTTCCCGAGGTTGTACGGCACCAGAATTGGTGTCACACCCGCTCTGGTGGGGTCCAGAGTGGCTGATGGGATCAGAAACTTCTTGGCCTGTCTGTCAGACAGATGTTACTTCTTTGAGTTTGACTGGGCTCCGTGTACATGCTGTAGTCGCTGAGACGACGTCGGAGCCGGATTGGCTACTTGCTCGGTATAGCAGCTTGGATAAGCTTCTGGGTGTCACCAGTTGGATTAAGCGTTTCATACATAATTGTAGAAACCCACAGGCAAAGCGGTTGGAGCCGATTGCAGGTGCAGAAGAGCGCCGGAGCGCATTGTTGCATTGGGTCCGTGTCGTGCAGACCGGACGGTTTGAGTCAGAGCTTTCATATTTTGCGCGAAGCACGCGCTAAGTTGAAGGGCGCGGTCGCTCGTTTGAACCCGTACATCGACTCGGATGGGCTTCTTCGGGTTGGAGGCAGGCTCCGGAAGGCGGATCTTCCATATGAGACTCGCCATCCTCTGTTGTTGCCCAAGGGCGGACCCTTGGTGCAGCTTTTGGTGTCTGATCGACACATTCGTAACGCCCATGCTGGGTGCAATGCTTTGTTGGCTATTTTGCAACGCGAGTTTTGGATTTTGTCAGCCCGAAGAGCAATCCGTAGTGTCCTGTTTCGATGTATTGCATGTTATAGGTTGAAGGCATCCACGATGCAACCACAGATGGGTGATTTGCCCGCTGATCGAATCCGACCTTCGAGACCGTTTGACGGCGTTGGAACCGATTTTGCCGGTCCCTTTTCGATCAAGGCTTCTCCCTTTCGTAATGCCCGTATTGTGAAGGGCTATTTGTGTGTATTTGTTTGTTTGGCCACCAAGGCTGTCCATTTGGAGGTGGTATCGGCTCTGACTACGGAGGCCTTCGTCGCCGCGTTGGATCGCTTTGTTTCGCGTCGAGGTCTACCTTCCCTTATTAGGTCTGATAATGGCACAAACTATAAAGGAACTGTAAATTATCTTAAGGATGTTTCTGTGTTTATTGATAAAAATTGTACTAGTTTAAGTCAAATTGCTGCCCAAAGGGGAATAACCTGGAAGTTTAGTCCCCCAAGTTGCCCCCATTGGGGAGGGATTTTTGAAGCGGCTGTGAAATCCGCAAAGACCCACCTCCGCCGCATTATCGGAGAAACGGCTCTAACTTTTGAAGAGCTGGCCACAGTGTTTTGTAAAGTTGAGGCGGTCCTCAACTCTCGTCCTCTCTGTCCGCTATCTCCAGATCCAAATGACTTGGAAGCTCTCACCCCTGGTCATTTTTTGGTGGGAGGGCCGTTGAATGCCCTGCCCGAATACCCGTGGAAGGATGAACGCGTATATCGGTTGTCGCGTTTTCAAATGTTGCAGCAAATGAGCCAGGACTTTTGGCGTCGCTGGTCGCTTGAATATTTGCATTTGCTGCAGCAAAGAGTGAAGTGGACAGACAGGACTGAGCCTCCCAGGGAGGGTGATTTAGTATTGTTAAAAGAGGCAAATTTGCCCTCATTGCTTTGGCGACGAGCTCGCATATTACGTTTGATTCTTGGCGGAGATGGCACTCCGCGTGTGGCTGAGGTGTTGGTCGACGGTTCGATTTTAAGGAGAGGTGTGACCTCTCTCGCCCGCCTTCCCGTAGAGTAAGCCAGCGGTCTGCTTCTCAGACCGGGACGGGGGGATGTTTGTAATATATTGGGTAAAACTAAACGCAGGCGTTTCCTGTTATCGCCGCCAGGCGTTTTGGGGTTCTCACATTGCTCGTGTAAAATGGCTCGCGGACGGTCGCCATTGTCCTATGCGATATCGGTTTGATTTTTAATACGCGAGAGGGCCCGCGTTCTTTGATTGCTAATTAGCTTGAGTTGTATTTGTGAATTTCCTGTTTGTTAAATAACTATTGAACTTTGTGTTTGTGTACCCGTCATTGTGACTTTCTCCTGTGGGATGTGACGCGTGGCTGCTCGCTCACATCTACCTGTTGCCGAGCCGATTTCGGGAAGAAATCTATTTATTTGTTCTGGGGAATTGAGATCTCATGGGTTAGGTAGGGTGATTAGGAATTCCCCCTTCCCGAAGACACTCAAGTTTGGATCCGAAGAAAAAGAAGATTTAGTTTGGTAAGTGTAATGGTAATTCAATTGTAGTTAATTTATAGGTTAGGTTATTATATAGGGCCCTGTAGCTCCCTTCATAAGCTACGGTGGTAGCAGACTGCGTTAAGTTAGTTAGGTTTTAGTCGGGCAAACGTGGTGCCGCGTGGAGATTTTTTCCCGGTACTTATTTTTACCGGTGGTTTTTTCCCGGTGAAGTTCCGGTACAGAATTCTTCCCGCCGCTTCGTTTGTCCGGATTCGCTCTGCGCACATTTTCTGGCAGCAGAGCGTAGTTGCTCTGCACATATACCATATAATGTTAAATATTAGTCTAAAGGCGACCTACTTGGCAATTTTTATTTTTTATTATCTAAGAATAGGTTATTCAAAATTCAATAATCTCTTCTGAAATCTTAAAAACTTAATAGTTCAAATGATTATTCAGATGCTAGGCCTTCATACTTAATTAGTATAATTTACGATGGCCTAGCTTATAGTTTGACATTTATTCATCATAAATTATTCAAGATATAGACTACTAATTTTCATGTCTTAACTCGTGTTTTGATAAGAAATATTAGTATTCAGTAGCTCGAATCCTATTTGTGACTCTTTAATTTTTATATGTCGCAGGGAAATGAGGTTACTAGGAATTTTACGAAATACCTTGGGATACCATGAAATTACGGAAGATGTTGAATATTCATGTTTATTACGTCTTCTTACTAAAAATGTTTAGTAATATGACAAAATATTAAGTTGGGTATGTCTTTTCACAAAACAAAATCTAGTGATGTGAAGAATATTAAACTTAATGTACAGGGTGATTTGCAAATAATTGGTATCCTTTTGATTGGTAAAATAAAAGTTACATTAAATAAATAATACTCTCTCTTTAGTCGTATTTCCTCATGACTGAAGGTCGTAGTCAATTTATTGAATGAAACATACACAACCACTATCTTGGCAATTTTAAAAGAGTGGTTTGCCATTGCCTTATCCATGTCACACACTAGCTGATAATCATAAACCAGAGTGCAGGTTTTCTCACGATGTTTTCCTTCACCGGAAAACAACAAATACTACGGAAAACGAAATAATACTACGTATGTTTAATTCTGTTTAACCCTAGGCAATAAGCAATACGACTGTGGGATAATGAGCTGTTAGTGATAGTATATTGAAGAATTGATTTGAATTTTCGAGCGCAGGAGTACCTAAGTAAAAGTGTTAAATGTAGCAGCGTTTAGCATGATAGTGTGATCTGTGTTTCATTCATATATTTATAAACAATATGAATTACCTTGGCCAGATACATAGCAATAGTTGTAGAAGATATTAGAACACGCGAAATTTTATGATAAATTGTGAATGTTGAAAGATGTGTTGACCAATTTTATCGATAAATAACCCTTCGGTCAATGTTAAAGACGTACCTTATTTTCTTTAAAAAAAACTCTGGGTGGTTTAGTTTATTAGATACTATTTCGCTGCATATGGAGAAATGTTTGCTAAAACAATTCAAGATTTTTGTTATATCTTCGTAAATTCAAATACAAAGTCGATTTACGAATTCAGTCTACTACAAAGAACTACTCACAGGAAAAGAATGTTAAAAAGTAGAAAAGCAGATCTATAGTACAAAAAAATTGGGCATCCATGAAATTTTATTTTTTGCTTGAGTAGGTACGACTTTAACGATTGTTTGCGTCATTCGATTAAAATCACTAAAAATAAATCGACTCACATCACTATTTTTGTGTTAAGCTTTCCCTGGAGTAAACCACAAGCTTTCGTGAGAAAGAAGATTACCGTACATTATAAGGTAATTGTTTGTAATATATTGGGTAAACTAAACGCAGGCGTTTCGCATTGCTGCCGCCAGAGGGCGTTCGGGGTTTTTCACACTTGCTAGCGTGGATGGCGTCGTGTGATGGTGTCCGCCATTGCATTGTCCAGGGCGATATCGGTTTGATTTTAATACGCGGAGCGGTCTCGCGTCTTTTGCTTGTTGTTTAGTTTGAGTGATAATTGTGAATTTCCTGTTTGTTAAATAACTATTGAATTTGTGTTTGTGAAAAACTCTGTTATTGTGACTTTTTCTTGTGAGAGGTGAAACGTGGCTGGCTGTTCACATCTGGCTGTTCCCGAGTGAAACTACGGGAAGAAATCTATTTATTTGTCCTGGGGAATTGAGATCTCAAGGGTTAGGTAGGGTAATTAGGAATTCCCCCTTCCCGAAGACACTCAAGTTTGGATCCGAAGAGAAAGAAGATTTAGTTTGGTAAGTGTTCAATTCTAGTTAATTTATAGGTTAGGTTATCATATAGGGCCCTGTAGCTCCCTTCATAAGCTACGGTGGTAGCAGACTGCGTATAGCTTAAGTTAGATTCTAGTCGGACAAGCGTGGTGTCGCGTGGAGATTTTTTCCCGGTACTTAATTTTACCGGTCAAGATTTTTTCCCGGTGAAAGTTCCGGTACAGAATTCTTAACCCGCTTGTGCGCTTCGTTTTGTCCGGATTCGCTCTGCGCACATTTTCTGGCAGCAGAGCGTAGTTGCTCTGCACATTTTCTGGTAGCAGAGCGTAGTTTATCTACCCTCTATTTGTTCGTTTGTAAAAAATAATTAATTGTTTGTAAAAATTATTAGATTTTTCTTAGTTTGTTTTTGTATAAGAATATTTTGTAACCTTTTTTGTATTTGTTTTGCGGTTTGTACCGTGCGTTCCGGGTTTGTGCCATTCCTCATACCTACCGCGGTTCTTCGTGTAGTTGCTTGATTTTGTTGTTTTTTATTTACCTTTTGTTATTTTTTGTTTGTGACTTGACGCGATGGCGAAGGCCTCCAATGCTAGGGCGACACTCGCCAACGAATTGAGATGGTTTGTGACGGCCGGAGGACTCCTGTCCCGGAAGTACAGGGAGGGCGCCATACTGCTAAGAGCGGATCACCTCCACTCACGATTGATTAGCGCGGAAGCGGCCATGGCGGCGCTTACCGAAGCCGATCTTCCCCCGGAGGCCTACGCAGGTCACATGGCGGACATGGACCAGATCCTGCAGTCTGCACGATGATATCGCGGAAGGCGGTGACCGCAATAAGGGCGAGACAGGCTGGCGGACCAGCCCCTCGCACACCTGTTAGACAGGAAGGACCAGCGGTTACTGGTCGGCTCCCCACCCTTCAGCTGTCCCACTTTGGGGGTAGGATGGAGGAGTGGGTAGCATATAAAAATATGTTTGAGTCCCTGGTCGTAGCACGACAGGATTTGTCGAAGGCCCAGAAGATGGCCTGCCTCCTCTCCACTCTTGAGGGTGAGGCGCGGTCGCTCATCCAGCACCTCCGGGTGGAGGACGACCAGTACGATACGGCTTGGGAGTTATTGAACTCCCGCTACCAAAATTTACGTTTGTTAGCGGATGCGCACGCCGCACAGTTGATGGCCCTGCCCAAGGTGGCCAACAGGGCACAGTTGCGCCTGCAGTTGCTCACGCCCGTTACAGTGGCCTGTAACGCGCTCCGCACACTGGGGCTGCCGGTGGACCAATGGTCTTTTTGTTGGTGCACATTGTATTGGGCAAATTGCCCAATGACATCCGCTCGCGATTTGAGCGCGAGAATGCGGAACGGGATAGCACCACCCTACCGACATTCACTGACTTGGTGAAGTTTTTGGAGTTTGAGAGGCACGGGCGGCTGAGAATACCATGACGGACTCAGCGCCATCCAGAGCGCCTGAACGTAGGCCCTTGGAACCCTCATGGCGAGGGAGGCCCCCACAACAGGGACGGCAACCGCCACCGCGTGGAGCTGGTGCGCGGGTTGCACACACGGCAGCAGTCGCGAGGGACGCGGACTGCCTGCAATGTGGTCGGATGGGCCACAGCCTGCTGCAATGCAGGGACTGGCAGGAGACTGCCAGTACAAGATAGGCGCCGCGTGGCAAAGCGGCATGAACTTTGCTTTTATTGTTTGGGCAGTCACTATGCACGTGACTGTCCCAGTGCCATACCATGCAGTGCATGCCGTGGGCGGCACCACGCGATGCTCTGCATGAACCGGAACGGGGATGGCCCCCGGACTGTTGAGGCAGGGGTCCCCTATGGGCGGGGGCGCCTCCTGCGCAGAAGCCCTCTCCACCCTCGGACGGAGGACGCGAGCTTTCGCTTCCCGTCGCACCCCCCACTCCCGGGAGGGGGTCGCGTACCGGCGCGGGTCTTGGCGGACCGGGACCACGCGCCCCAAGGTCGTGGCCAGTATGTGACTGGCCAGGCCCCGGATAGGGCCCCCATGGGCGGGGGCCCTAGATCGGACGTGAGAGTGGGGACACCCCCCTCCACGCGGGTTACCAATGCCCAACACTTGCAGCCGCAGCGGTTTTCTCCGCCGCTGCACGAGTACCCACGGCTGGAGTACCACCCGCCGTACCATATGTATGGCCGGGCCGCGGGTTCTGCCCCCTCAGATGGGGATGTGCACTCGCCCGCCATATTATCCGGGTCAGTGGCGCGCCCCTGGTTTGGAGAGAGTGGGGAGCCCGTAACTAGCTTGCTCCCTTGCTGGGACAGAGCCGCGGACGGTTCTGCTCCCTACCGCGGTGGTCCGCGTATGGGGTCGTGGGGGGGAAGCCATTAATTTGAGAGCTCTGTTGGACTCAGGGGCTCAAAGCAGTTTGGTTACCACTCGAGTGGCACGCCAGTTAGGTTTAGTCGTGGAAGACTCGCCTGTGCCACTTCTTGGAGTTGGTGGCATACAAGTGAAGTGTCTGACGGGCCAGACACTTGTCACCTTTTCTTCGCTGAAGTCCTCCACAATGAGGATCACGACTTCGGCTATGGTAATGGATACCATTGCGGGTTGGCACCCCTCGACAGACATACCGCCGGGTGTGTTGTCTTTGGTTTCGGGTCTGGATTTGGCCGACCCCTTTGTCTTTCATCCCGGCCCAGTGGACTTGCTCCTGGGCTCGGACGTATTGGGTTGGATTTTGTTGGGTACACAGAAGGCTCTGGGTTCGTCTTCACTGATGGCAGTGTCTACGATTTTTGGTTTTGCCCTGATGGGCCCTGTGTTTGATAATGGCACCGCGGAGGAGCCACCGGTTGTCGCATCTGCGTCCTTGGCCAAGACCATGCAAAGGTTTTGGGAGGTGGAGGAGCCACCTATGAGTTCCAGGATGGATCCGGAACACGCTGAGTGCGAAGCCCTTTTTCGATCGACCACGGAGAGGTTGCCCTCCGGTCGGTTTGTAACTAGGTTACCCTTTGTTGCCTCTCGTCCTAGCCTAGGGCAAAGTAGGGCGCTTGCGGAGAAACGACTGCTGTCCATGGAGCGACGCATGCAGCGTGACCACGTACTTCGCGATAAATATATTGAATTTATGCGCGAGTACGAGGATTTGGGTCACATGTCTCCGGCTCGAGTTGATTGGAGCTCAACTGAGCATTATTTTTTGCCCCACCACGCGGTGGTGAAGGCCTCAACAGGCAAATTGAGGACCGTCTTCGATGGGTCCGCACCCACTTCGAACGGGGGTTTCGTTGAATCTGTGTTTGCATTCGGGTCCCAAATTGCATAGGGACATAATTGACATCATCTTGAACTTTAGAAGACATCAAGTGGTTTTTGGTGCGGACATCCGGATGATGTTCCGCCAGACAGTCATACATCCTGAGGACAGGCGATTCCAGTTGATACTCTGGCGTGAGCGCCCTGAGGATCCTGTGACGGTGTATGAACTCAACACAAACACGTATGGTTTGAAATCTAGTCCCTATATCGCCATCAGATCATTGCTTGAATTGGCAGAGCGGGAACGGATCCGCTTTCCCGTGGGGCTTCCGTGCTGTCACGTGACTTGTATGTTGATGACGTGTGCACCGGAGCCCAAAGTATTGAGGAGGCCCTCCTACTGCGGGATGAATTGATTGAAATATTGAAGACAGGTGGCTACGAGCTACGTAAGTGGTTGTCCAATGAGCCTAGAGTTCTAGAAGGGATCCCGGAGGATCACCAACAGAACCCTCACCTGTTTGAGGATGTGGATGATCCCAACAGGATAGCGGTGCTGGGCATGCAGTACCAGCCGCTAACCGATATTTTCACATTCCAAGTGGACTTGGAAATACCAAAAGTCTGGACTAAGAGAACGGTGTTGTCCGTAATAGCCCGTATGTTTGATCCAAGCGGTTGGATCAGTCCAGTGATATTCTCTGCGAAGTGTCTTCTTCAGAGACTTTGGACTTTGGGCGTCTCGTGGGACGAGCCGCTGTTTGGTCCTCCATTGGATGATTGGCTCGAGTTGTTTTCATCGATTAAGGAAGTCAATCGGATTGCCTTGCCTCGTCGAATATTGCCCCCCGGGAAATATCGAGCCAGCCTGCATGGCTTTTGTGACGCGTCGGAGCGAGGCTACACCGCGTCAGTCTATATGCGGACAGTTGACGCCGATGGCCGGGTCAATGTCTCGCTTTTGTTAGGGAAGAGCAAGGTCGCCCCCATCAGGACTAGGCTGACTATTCCCAAGCTTGAGTTGAGTGGAGCTCACCTTCTCTCTAAATTGTTGCATCACGTTGCCAGTGAACTGGCGGCCACGGTCGAAATACGGGACATCTTCGCCTGGTCGGATAGCCAGGTCGCGCTTGCATGGTTGCGCGCGGCCCCACATACCTTGGAGGTTTTTGTGGGAAATCGGGTTTCCCAAATCCAGAATATCGGAATTGATATAACATGGAGACATGTGCCGGGAGAGCTTAACCCAGCGGACTGTGCCTCCCGAGGTTGTACGGCACCAGAATTGGTGTCACACCCGCTCTGGTGGGGTCCAGAGTGGCTGATGGGATCAGAAACTTCTTGGCCTGTCTGTCAGACAGATGTTACTTCTTTGAGTTTGACTGGGCTCCGTGTACATGCTGTAGCGTCGCTGAGACGACGTCGGAGCCCGGATTGGCTACTTTGCTCCCGGTATAGCAGCTTGAATAAGCTTCTGGGTGTCACCAGTTGGATTAAGCTGTTTCATACATAATTGTAGAAACCCACAGGCAAAGCGGTTGGAGCCGATTGCAGGTGCAGAAGAGCGCCGGAGCGCATTGTTGCATTGGGTCCGTGTCGTGCAGACCGGACGGTTTGAGTCAGAGCTTCATATTTTGCGCGAAGCACGCGCTAAGTTGAAGGGCGCGGTCGCTCGTTTGAACCCGTACATCGACTCGGATGGGCTTCTTCGGGTTAGAGGCAGGCTCCGGAAGGCGGATCTTCCATATGAGACTCGCCATCCTCTGTTGTTGCCCAAGGGCGGACCCTTGGTGCAGCTTTTGGTGTCTGATCGACACATTCGTAACGCCCATGCTGGGTGCAATGCTTTGTTGGCTATTTTTGCAACGCGAATTTTTGGATATTGTCTGCCCGAAGAGCAATCCGTAGTGTTCTGTTTCGATGTATTGCATGTTATAGGTTGAAGGCATCCACGATGCAACCACAGATGGGTGATTTGCCCGCTGATCGAATCCGACCTTCGAGACCGTTTGACGGCGTTGGAACCGATTTTGCCGGTCCCTTTTCGATCAAGGCTTCTCCCTTTCGTAATGCCCGTATTGTGAAGGGCTAGTTGTGTGTATTTGTTTGTTTGGCCACCAAGGCTGTCCATTTGGAGGTGGTATCGGCTCTGACTACGGAGGCCTTCGTCGCCGCGTTGGATCGCTTTGTTTCGCGTCGAGGTCTACCTTCCCTTATTAGGTCTGATAATGGCACAAACTATAAAGGAACTGTAAATTATCTTAAGGATGTTTCCGTGTTTATTGATAAAAATTGTACTAGTTTAAGTCAAATTGCTGCCCAAAGGGGAATAACCTGGAAATTTAGTCCCCCAAGTTGCCCCCATTGGGGAGGGATTTTTGAAGCGGCTGTGAAATCCGCAAAGACCCACCTCCGCCGCATTATCGGAGAAACGGCTCTAACTTTTGAAGAGCTGGCCACAGTGTTTTGTAAAGTTGAGGCGGTCCTCAACTCTCGTCCCTCTCTGTCCGGCTATCTCCAAGATCCAAATGACTTGGAAAGCTCTCACCCCTGGTCATTTTTTGGTGGGAGGAGCCGTTGAATGCCCTGGCCCGAATACTTCCGTGGAAGGATGAACGCGTATATCGGTTGTCGCGTTTTCAAAATGTTGCAGCAAATGAGCCAGGACTTTTGGCGTCGCTGGTCGCTTGAATATTTGCATTTGCTGCAGCAAAGAGTGAAGTGGACAGACAGGACTGAGCCTCCCAGGGAGGGTGATTTAGTATTGTTAAAAGAGGCAAATTTGCCCTCATTGCTTTGGCGACGAGCTCGCATATGACGTTTGATTCTTGGCGGAGATGGCACTCCGCGTGTGGCTGAGGTGTTGGTCGACGGTTCGATTTTAAGGAGAGGTGTGACCTCTCTCGCCCGCCTTCCCGTAGAGTAAGCTAGCGGTCTGCTTCTCAGACCGGGACGGGGGGATGTTTGTAATATATTGGGTAAAACTAAACGCAGGCGTTTCGAATTGCTGCCGCCAGAGGGCGTTCGGGGTTTTCACACTGCTAGCGTGGATGGCGTCGCGTGTGGTGTCCGCCATTGCATTGTCCAGGGCGATATCGGTTTGATTTTAATACGCGGAGCGGTCTCGCGTCTTTTTGCTTCGTTGTTTAGTTTGAGTGATAATTGTGAATTTCCTGTTTGTTAAATAACTATTGAATTTGTGTTTTGTGAAAAACTCTGTTATTGTGACTTTTTCTTGTGAGAGTGTGAAACGTGGCTGGCTGTTCAGTTATCTGGCTGTTCCCGAGTGAAACATACGGGAAGAAATTCTTATTTAGTTGTTATGGGGAATTGAGATCTCAAGGGTTAGGTAGGGTAATTAGGAATTCCCCTCAAATTCCCGAAGACAGACTCAAGTTTGGATCCGAAGAGAAAGAAGATTTAGTTTGGTAAGTGTTCAATTCTAGTTAATTTATAGGTTAGGTTATCATATAGGGCCCTGTAGCTCCCTTCATAAGCTACGGTGGTAGCAGACTGCGTATAGCTTAAGTTAGATTCTAGTCGGACAAGCGTGGTGTCGCGTGGAGATTTTTTCCCGGTACTTAATTTTACCGGTAGATTTTTTCCCGGTGAAGTTCCGGTACAGAATTCTTCCCGCCGCTTCGTTTGTCCGGATTCGCTCTGCGCACATTTTTCTGGCAGCAGAGCGTAGTTGCTTCTGCACAGTAATCTCTGATTACTATTCAATTTCTCAAAGTAACAGCGATCAAGGTCGTAAGAAATACCCGCAAGGCCGCCAAATGATGGTCAGATGCGACATTTACGTATAAAATGCCTACTATTACAAAAATCTGGTTACGAAACGAAAAAATGCGTATTTAGTAACTAATTATGCTGTTAATTAAGTGGTTTTGATACGAAATGGTAATAAGTTCGAAGCTTCTTATAGCTCCTAATAATATAAGTGCGAAAGTTGTATGTTTGTATTTGTGTGCCATTTTCATGTCAAAAAGGTTGAATTGATATTGATGAACTTTAACTTTTTTGTAATTCTTTTCTTGATTTTACATTCTACTGAATATCAGGAGATTTTCAAGAAAAAAATTACAATTGGAAGTATCCAATGCATACACTTATAATATACCGGCTGTATTGTAAGTCTATGTGCCGCATGGCCGCATGGGCCGCAAGTGACGCCTGACACAGGCCGCAGGCCGCAAGCCACAAGCCTCATTTCTCCGAAGTCTACCAATATGGTAGACTTCGGGTAATGCAACTGTACTTTATATTAGAGAAGTGTATGAAACCCTTTCCGAGCGATGCGCGTACCGTCGCATGCGGTTGTGACGCATCGCTCGGAAAGGGTTTCATACACTCCTGTAATATAAAGTACAGCCCGCATGGCCGCATGGGCCGCGAGTGACGCATGACGCAGGCCGCAGGCCGCAAGCCGCATTGCTCCGAAGTCTACCTTTAGAGAAGTGTATGAAACCCTTTCCGAGCGATGACCGTCGCATGCGGCCGTGAAGCATCGCTCGGAAAGGGTTTCATACACTCCTGTAATATAAAGTACAGCCGCATGGCCGCATGGCTCGCGAGTGACGCATGACGCAGGCCGCAGGCCGCAAGCCGCATTGCTCCGAAGTCTACCTGGTATCATTCGTTGTTTGGACAGTTAAAAAAGCAATTTTTCATTTGAAATATTAGTTAGGTTCTAGAATGCCTTATCTGCTACATGATAATAAAATAAATCATGATTGCGTTGGCGTCTGTGATACATTTACTGATCTAGTTGAGAAATCATCCAGCTATAAACTGTAGCAGATTACTCATATTGCCCAAAACAGATTTCTCTAGATATTATGCTTATTTATATAACACTAGCGTTTGCCCACGGCTTCGCCCGTGTGAATTTCCCACTGAATCACACCACCCTATATTCTTCTTAGTACTTCTAACAATGTGTATGAGAAATTTCAAAAATATTAATTCAGTAGATAAAGCGTGAAGAGATCACAAATAAATAAACTCACTTTCACATGTATAATACGTATTAGTTAGAACTATGTGTTATTTTTGATTTAAAACAAGCATGAATCAATTTCGCGTTTTACCGACAAAAACTCGCTATCGATACCAGGCTATGAGGCTATGGTTGGTCTATTTACGTCCAACACATAACTAATGGGCGGATTGTGTGTAAACAATAAGAAATATTGAGAACTGTTCAATAGTTTTGCTTTCAATAATCGTGATATTGTTTCATAAAGCACGAATATAATTTTATCCTTCCATCGATGTTTATAAAAACATTGGATAGGATCATGCAAACATTTATTTTTTATTATAATATGTAAGGATATTTTTTTATTTTTTTTATTTAGCCAATAGGCCCTACTGCTGCCAACGCCCATCAAAGCTCACAATTCATCAGACTACCTCATTTTTGGGTTACCTCTCGCTCTTTTGCCATCAGTCAGGACCCAAGATGTGACTATTTTTGTCCATATTTCTTCTGACGTAGCCCGTCAACTGTTAGCTTCATGGAAAGTCTTTATTAGCACAGATTTATTAAGGCGCCTACTTGTATTGTCCTTTTCAATAACGGCAGCAAAGTCAATATTTTATTTTCCTTTTTTCTTTGACATGAAGAAAGCAATATGTGCGTTTCATTCCACGAAATTACCACGACGCTCAGCCTTGAGGAATACAAGTATGACTGTTGGAGTAAAGGGATTCTTTCACAAACATTCTTTGTTATGTAAATTAGATCAATACACAAAGCAGAATCCAACAAGCCAAGGAAAAGGACATTTTCAAGGTGGAATACTATCCGCATTCAACACACAAAGTGGTTTTATATATTTTTCTCGCATAAATAGGTGCTAATGTCAGTAAAATGACATTTGAAAGAAGCTTTTAAAATGTATAATTTATTAATGACGTGTTACTCAGAGGATAACATAGTTTATATACATTTTTGATTAACCTTATAATAGTTTACAGTTTCTCGATATCATTAAAGATGAATTCAGAAAAACAAATTCTATCTTTAATATGATTTTGATTATTATGTCAGAGTTTGTATGCGATGCAATTTTAGATTTTATAATTGAATTTAATTGTCTCTTTGTTTGGATATTCATCTATATACCGAGGTCTTTTTGTTTAACTAATAAATATATTTAATTAGAAAAAATTATTAAAATATAGAACCCTTAAAATGAGCTCCAAGATTAATTTTGCCTAACTAGATATGTCATAAAACATAGAATGTGCCAGCTGCTTCTCTTCCCGCGCAGATTGTAAAAGTCGATCGAGGGAAAGGGCTTTACACTGGGGATTCCTCCACTCATAGGCGATGGGCTAGCAACCTGTTACTATATCTGAATCTCCATTGCATCAGAAAGGCCACTATTCAGCTAAGCGTGGCCTTCGAGTCTCACGACTCAGGGCTCTGTCTACCCCGTCAGGGATAAAAACGTGATTCATGTATGTATGTAAATATGTGACAAGTCCCTATTTACAAAGTAATTTATCGTCGTATGCGCAGTAAAAGTATTAGACGAAGGACACTAAGGCCGGATGTATTGCGAGACGGCGGAACCGGCCGGTTATTAATATCGGACACTGTGTAGCTTGTGGGTCTACTTGACACATTAACCTGGGCAGAAATTATCTATATCTAAGAAAATAATCTATATAAATATAAATCAAAGGGACTGACTGACTGACATAGTGAATAGTGATCTATCAACGCACAGCCCAAACCACTGGATGGATCGGGCTGAAATTTGGCATGCAGGTAGATGTTATGACGTATGCATTCGCTAAGAAAGGATTAACGCGAAGCCGCAGGCGCCTGCTAGTAAAGTACTAAAGTTCAGGCACTACAGCTTAATTAAATAAATAAAAATTAGACAAAATTGTCTCAGAGAAACACGAATGATGCTGTAAGTAAGGGTCCTGAAATCATAAAATTTCATTTTGATGCACGAAATCCTATAAACCGCCTAAATATCCGGGTATGTTTAGCTTGTATGTTAACTTCCTTGACACATTAACCTGAGCTGACCTAAAAAAATCATCTAAACCTGAGAAGGTTTAAATACCAAAATGACGTTATCTCATGAAGTCAGCCTTCAAAGCATTGGCAACAACTGGCAGGCGTTAGAACTAGTCTGAGACAGAAAGGGGAAGCAAGACCCTTGAATAATTTAATTTGAATTTAATTAAGTATTTAATTAATTATATAAATATATTTTTTTCTGTAAATTCACAAGGAACGAATAGAATTTGAACCTGTGACCAAACTCTATAACATAACCTCTACCACTGTGCATTCACGTACCATATTTCGTCAAAGACTATATTAACTTTTTAACTTCATAAATACTATTATTTTCTTTGTTGCAACAGTAGCACATGGCATGCGTCAATGTTTGGCCTTAGCAAAGTAATTGGGACAAACTAAGGCCAAGTAACTGTGAGGTTAAAAAAACGGATTAATTCGTACAAAGTCGGCGGAAATGGCTTGACACATTTTACCGGCATGTCACCCAAAGTTATGTCTTAATTGGGAGGTTGTTGACTAAGTAGATAACCTTTAGAAGGATAGACATGTTAGATCTAAAACCATTTTACGTCTTTAACCCTTGGGTGAGATAGTCGTGAGACTCGTAGGCCTCGCTTAGTTTATTTGTGGAATTTTTGAAAATAAATCTCTCTTTAAAATTTTCTAAGACTCTATTTTTTAAAATCACGATATAACAAAAAACGGCACGAAAAAAGATTATATCGTAATCCTAACTAATATTATAAATGCAAAAGTGAGTTTGTTTGTTCACCTCTTCACGCTTTATCTATTGAACCAATCTTCCTGAAATTTCTCATACATAGAAGTACTGAGAAGGACATAGGGTACCATCCCAGGAAAAGCACTGTTCACATGGGAAATTCACGCGGGCGAAGCCGCGGGCAAAAGCTAGTGCTTCCATAATAACGGAATTTTGCCAGCATACAAGCACAATTCTTGCGCCACATGACATTACCACATAGACGCTAATCTGCCGGCCAGTTACACAGAAATAATTTAAATTTTAATGAAAAACAATCCATAATATTCTACCAATATAATTAATTCAAAATTTCATATTTACTACTAAATTATAAATGCGAAATTTCGGTGTTAACTTATTACAAAATAGCAGATTTTGAATACCTATTGGATTTTGACTTGACTAATAACTTATTTATCCAGAAATTCTCAGAGAAATGAACCTACGGGGCGTCACAAGAAATAAAAAAATATTTTACCAAGTATTTATGCTTTCAAATTGCAGTATTTTATTGTATGTCGAACACACAATTATCAAAAATCATGTTTTGCATAAATGAACATAAATCGAATTTGCATACCTATTCGAACGATTTTTATATCGATTGCTACAAAAAATATCAATACTGGCGGGAGAGAGGCTCGCCCTTCGAACGAGTCCGCCTGTGGTTCCGGTAACCGACTGCCACCAAATACGAGGTTCGGATGTGGTATCGATAATTCTGATCTAACTTTAGAAGTATAGGTCAATGTCATTGGTAGTAATGGATTTTGAATTAGTAATGAGATAATTGTGTAGAGTAACGCCCCCGAACTAAGTGACCGAAGTTATAACTTAGAGGATAAGTTGTATATAAAATTTGACGCTGACTGACTTTACAGAAAAATGTCCTCAAGAATAAGATTTTTGGCATATACAAAAACGTTATTTTTTTTGCTAATTAGAGTTCCAAAGATTCAAAGTTTCTTTTTAACATACCAAAACCTCCTTTCACTTGATTATATTTAGTAAGTACAACATTACAAATGCCACATCCAACAACAATCTTTCATACATTAATGTATCGAGTATGACATATTATACCTACGTTAATTATATCTAATTCACATACATATTATCTACGATACGACAGAGCAAATTGACCGACTTCGCAAAGAAAGGTTGTGTTATCGCAACTAGTATCTTTGACCTCGAACCAGAATGTGCGGATTCTGATGTAACTATATGATTAATTCGTAATTTATTAATGTACTATTTATTGAGAAAAATAACATAGCAAACCTTCGCTACTATTAACAAAATAACGTAAAGAAATAAAGATAATATTATATTTTTCTTGCTATTTCTTTCTGACTGACACATAATAATGGATTCACGTCTTCTATATACCAACTTTAAAAAACTCTGAGTTAGTTACGCTACGGAAAATTTGGGAATATTATTATTTATATTTTTACGGAATATTGTACCTACCTAAAACTAGTTACTGTATTAGTAGTTATAACTGAATGTATGATATGAAACGCAATAAATGAAGTAAAATGGGACTTGGTAGAGTAAACTCGAAATTTCCACAGGAGCTAAAATGGACCTTTGGGCACCTAGTTTTATCGTAATTTAATAAATTTTAAAAATCTCCGGCTTGTCGATTGCGGAAAACAGTATTTATTATATAAGTGCTTTTTAATTGATTGATATGTTTCCGAGTAAATGTGAGGAAAATGAAAGCAGGAACAGGCTAATTTTGTTAAACAATAAAACTTTCAAGGGCATATGTATGTGGCTAACTCAATCATGAAACGTTTTTCGTCATATTTTTGCAGGATATACTTTATATGGTACATATAGATATAGGATATCGTTCTTTAGGTTGATATTAATAAAAGATTGACTATAAATAGAGTATCAACGGCAAAGATACAAACAGAAATACACTTAAGTAGTTCAATATAGCTTACTAGCTTTCGCCCGCTGCTTCGCTCGCGTGAATGTCCCACGGGAACAGTGCTTTTTCGGGAAAAATCATCTATGTCCTTCTCCGTACTTCCAGCTACGTGTATGCGAAAACCAGGAAGATTCCGCGTTCAGTAGATAAAGCGTGAAGAGGTAACCAAACAAACAAACAAACAAACTCACTTTCGCATTTATAATATTAGTTAGGAAGTTAGGATTAGGATTTAATACTAGAAACAAAAGGATACAGAGAAGATTATTAAACTAAAGTACCTAACTACATGAATTTGTACGTATCTCTATATAAGCTACTTTTAAGGACGTTTTATATGACCCATAATTTTTATTGCCAAATGATCATCAATCAATAGTTACAATGATACAAAATTGTTACTGATGACTGAGTGACTGACAGATAACGCACAGCCAAAAGTACTGGGCGTAGGAAGCTGAAATTTGGCATGTAGGTTCCTTAGGAGTGTAGGGGAGCACTAAGAGAGGATTTCCCGAAATTCACATGGAAACAAAGTCCGGGCCCATGCTATTAGGGTAATAAAACGCTTGTCGTCCTACATTTTCAACACCAAAATAAATCATAAATCTTCAAGAATGAGCTTCGTGTCTGTAGAATATTCACGATGCACGGTGCTGATAAACAATAAACTGGGGACAAGTTTAGTTTGTACTTACATGTCAAATTGCAAGTCAGAGTATGCTCGTGATCTATACATATAATAAAACAGTAAAAATATTTTGTCTGTACATTTAGTATTTTTGACTAAAATGGATAGAGGGACACCTAAAAAGAACAATAGAAAGCAAAAAAATTTTTTTGAAATTTCTTGTCTGTCTGTCTGTCTGTCTGTATGTATGTACGCGTTTCACGCAAAAACTACTGGACGGATTTGAATGAAACTTTTTTTGTTGTATAGCTATTAAGCCTGGGCAACATATAGGCTATAATTCATTTTGAAAACTGGAACACCTGATGAAGAACCACAACAGAACAGCTAAACCATAAGAAATATGGAAATGTTGCCTTAACAAAAGCCGTTCAACCTGATGAGCATTTTCTGCTGACGTATAAAAATTGAAGATCTGGAACATCTGATGAATAACTGCAAGAGACCAGCTACACTATAACATATATGGAAATGGCGCCTTAGCAAAAATCGTTCAACCTGATGAGCATTTTTGCTGACGTATAAAAATTGAAGATCTGGAACATCTGATAAATAACTCCAAGAGACCAGCTACACTATAACATATATGGAAATAGCGCTTTAGCTAAACTTGATTAATCTGATGAGCATTTTCTGTAGACGTATAAAAATCTAAGATCCGAAACATCTGAAACTGTTTGGAACACAAAAATACTTTTCATATAAGCGAAACTCACGCGGGCGAAGCCGCGGGCGACGGCTAGTTTAATATATATCTTTACTATACCTCTTACATCTAAATCAAAATTTTCACGATTCCACGTTTAGGTCGATTAATATGATAATGCCCTATTCTAATAACCCATTATTAAAACTACTTGTTAAGTACCTTTAAAGGAAATAGGCTTCTGCTCACGTTGTTAGTAGTGTTGTTAGATGAAATTTTTAAAAATTCGTAAGCCTTTTTTAAATTTGCCTTTTTTAAGAGCCGTGAGTAGAGGCCTAAATGGTCATCTAAGTCACCTCCTGCCCTTATAATCAACAAGTACTTATATATAGTTACTGTTGCTCCAAATAAATACTTGTAAAATCGGTAGCATGCGCTCTTTATTCCCGCGTGGCAGTATTATAGAACTTTCTGTCTCTATTCACCACTATAAGTCCTGATAAAACAGCCATCTTCCACATAGGCATAAAAACGTGACGCGTGACTATTGATATAGCTATATTTATCGAATTAACGTCAGAGACAATTGGAATCATGCAACTGCAAGTTTTTGCATTTTATCAACCTTTGGCTGCACTATGTCCATGTCTAAATGTCAACGAACCGAGCACATGATATGCCAAGGATTGGACACGCCCGCAAATGGTCTGGTCGCGATTCGGGCGTTTATGAAAATTCAATAAAATAATGCCTTCACAAGAATCGCATTTCGGGCGTCCATTTATTGTCGCGACGACAGCCGCAACGCATTACCTTACTTCTCTCTGTTTGGTCTAATGGTTGACTGGTAGAGAATGCCATACGGCCATATCCACCATTTGTACATAATTTTTATAATTTGTGCACTAAAGTTTTTAAATAAATAAATACACGCGATAGTGATGAAGGCATTTTTAATTATATTTTAATGAACCCCGAACTGCGATTAACTTAGTTGTTTACAAAAACCATAACCCTGGATTTTTTGTAAAATGTATTAAGACTACAATTTGTTATGAGTACTAAATAAATGAAGTAAAAAGTCATCATCGCCCGAATCGTCCCCAGACCCTCGAATGCCGTGGTATTAAAGGAAAAAAAGTGTAAATGCCACTCATTTCGTGTCCATGGATCTAAATAGAGTTAAGTTTAATCGAAACTACGCCCTTTGTTCATTTACTCTGTTGTTATTGCGAAATGGAAACAAATCTTATAGACGGATTATTTATTCGTGTGATACTACGAAAGAAGTACAACAACAACAAGAATACTTTATTTGCACACAAGAAATTACATGTTTCTTCTTCCTTGTATTGTACCTTCGTTACATTCAATTAACGTGTTTCGTTATTTAAATGCCTTTGTATATTTTTAGCCGGGCAACACCCCTATTTTCCATAAAAGAAAATTATTGAGTTAACACGGTTAATATATTACAATTTTTGGGAGAACAAAACAAATACAAACGATCAAATCAATCTAGTGATGTGCCATTCCTGAAATTTACAAAGAAAATTAACAGTAAACTGCGAAAAGTTTCTTGGAAATTCCTTGGAAATATTCTCGGAAACGGACCCGAGAAATGTTCTTAAAAACCCGAGAATTTTCGGAAATTTTCAAGCGAAGAAATTTTCGGTAACAGGAAATTTCTCAGCGGCACATCGCTAGTCGAATCAGTGCGATATTAAAGGATTAATTTCGCCGGCTTTACATCACACGCAACAGAGCCAAGTCACGTAACTTGGCGCCAGTTTACCGCCAAATTGCGCGCGTGTCACGCGTGAAATGATGACACTAGCGGAATGTCACTGTTCATGTGTAATTTGTGTCACTGGTGCAGGTGTTGCCAGCCGTTGTTTTAATTGTTTGTTAATTAATTTTAGGGTGTTTCCATTAGTTATAATATTTCCCTTAGTTATATACTTGACACCAAGCGCGATGAGTTAAAAACCCGACTAACTGTGCTAACTCAATATAATTATATTAACGGTGTGCTCACATGCCCGCAGTGTGCGAGGATCTTCTCTAATAAGATTGGCTACATAAGCCACATGCGAGCTCACGAGAGAAAACTTAATTCTTGAAGTGGTCGCCATGACCTAAATCGATCGGATACATCATCACCATCATCACATGCACATCATTATTCCTGAAATTGACCTCTTTACAGTCACTTTATGTAAGTACGTTAATTCAAATCTTAATCATAAGATCATTTCACAAGACCAACAAAAACTATTCTCTTCAGTGTAGAAATTCTAAGCTCTTAGACCTTTTGAAAAGCATACAAAAAGCACTAATGGCTTGAGACTGTAGGTAGAGTCAATTGGACATTTTTGCACCTGCTGTTGCGTTGACACAGTATGTCTTCAGTACTGTGTCGTAAGAGCCGACTAAAGGATACATCAAATTTGTCCACCTAGCGAAGAATGTCAGGATATATTACTTGTAAATCTAAAAAATAGCAAGTACCTACTTAAAAAAATATTATTCCAAATTCAATAGTATTGATTTTTTTAAATAATTACAAACATACATAGAATCACGTCTTTATCCCTTACGGGGTAGACAGAGCCAAGAGTCGTGAGACTCGAAGGCTTTCTGATGGAATGGAGATTCAGATAAAGAGACAGGTTGCTAGCCCATCGCCTATAAGTGGATGAATCAGTTTAAAGCCCAGTAAAAAAATATTACAAATTGCTGAATTCAGTCCTTGTTAATCAAACGAGCCAAAAGTCGCCATTACTGGCCCACGTGGTGGGTAATGGACCATCCTCCCAATCCTAATCCTAACTAATATTATAAATGAGAAAGTGAGTTTGTTTGTTCGTTTATTTATTTGTTACCTTTTCACGCTTTATCTCCGGAACCAAATTTCCTGAAATTTCGCATACACATTGTTAGAAGTACTGAGAAGGACATAGGGTACTTCACATCTCGGGAAAAAGCACTGTTCCCGTTGGAAAATTCACAAATCCAATAGGGGGTCTATAGGGGATCTAGTCCATCCATAATTGAGACCACTGTCCCACCCGTGGGGACATTAAAATGACTGATGATGATTCATTCCATACCAGATGTTACCCGCGGCCGTGTGTGTCCGTCAGGTTAACTAAATGACGCAAACTGAATTTCGCCAATGCAGAAAAAAATAATAACACTCATTACTAAGTTAATTTCCCAACTAAACCAATAAATCAACTCATTCAAACAAGTGCTGTAAACGTCGGTTCTATGTCAGTTTGTTATAAATCGTATACAAACGGGTTGCTCAAAAACTGTATGGACTTAATTATATGAAAAATTGTGTGCTATTACTGATTAAGGCGAAGTAATAGCTGTAGAATATATTTTTTACAAAAAATCCGTCAAAGTCAATTTTTTTTATTGAAACTTGGCCTTCAAAGAATGCTCTTTTTGACGTCGAAAACTAATTATTTAATCATAATATATTATGTCTCAAAGCTACAAACTACTAGCTACTATCATTTCGGAACGGCCACTGCTGAGAAGAAATGCGGAAAGAAACTCATGAAACAGGTTTGGTCGCCTAACATGCTAGAGGGGTTACTCGTATTTATTAACTCTATACATACACTAGATTGTGTACAGTCAAAAATAAAATAACATATAAGCAATAAATATATTAAAACATGTTATGTTTGTGATCGAGTAACCACAATGAAATGGTTAAGAACAAAAAATAAAAATAAAAGTCGAATCAGAATCAAGCAGACATTGCCGTGGTACATAAATAAATATACTGAATATTTAACTCATATGTCAAACATAATATTGAAAGGGAGAGATCGAATTTTATCGGTTACTTTTTGCAGTGAAATCATCATGTGTGATAAGTTACTCGAGAAGAAAGCCAAAAATTTATCTCTACAAATATTTATTACTTATTTTTAACTATATTCTAGGGCTTCGCTCCTTCATCCATCTAGGTAATGTTGTACACCTGTACCAAATTTCATAATCATTAATTTGTTCTATAGTTGAAGAGTGATTTAGGCTATAATTGATTTTGAAAACTGGAACACCTGATAAAGAACCAAAACAGAACAGTTAAACTATAAGAAATATGGAAATGGTGCGTTAACAAAAAGTCGTTCAACCTGATGAGCATTTTCTGTTGACTTATATAAATTGAAGATCTGGAACATGTGATGAAGAACTGCAAGAGACCAGCTACACTATAACATATATGGAAATGGCGCCTTAGTAAAAGTCGTTCAACCTGATGAGCATTTTCTGCTGACGTATAAAAATTGAAGATCTGGAACATCTGATGAATAACTCCAAGAGACCAGCTACACTATAACATATTATATGGAAATGGCGCCTTCGCAAAACTTGATTAATCTGATGAACATTTTCTGTAGACGTATAAAAATCGAAAATCCGAAACGTCTGAAACAATTTGGAACACAAAAAGATTTGTCATCTAACCGAAACTCACGCGGGCGAAACCGCGGGCGACAGCTAGTATCTAATAATATTAGAAAATATTAATAAAAAATAATAATATAATGGTACTCAAACTAAACAGAATCGTTCTTGTCCTTAATTGCTGACCAAGTGACCCACGACCCGTCTTTGTAACCCACGGTCATGACTGCATACTGTTATGTAACAATATCATACTTACATTCAATTTACATTACATTCATAGTAATAAAATTACACTAAAGATTGTTGTATGAGTGGCCAATTTTAAGGGTAATTGATGGAATGACCAAGACAGAAGGCGTTTTTTAGTTTATTGCGGTGGGGTAAAAGGGAGGGGCTTTTAAAATTAATTTAATTTTATCCTTGAGCACAGGGTGGAAACATCATAGAAACGGGGTGTCATATACCTACTACTACAAATGAAACTGTACATCCGTTAATACGTCAATGTGTGCGTTTTCATAGTCGGACGACTATGAAAACGCACACATTGACACAATCCGTAAAGAACAGGGGAGAAGTGCGGGGTACGCCATATTGCGGGAGTGGCAGGGAGCTTCCTTTCTGTACGCACTACTTATATTAATTTTTGCCTTGAGATTGTAGCCCAAAATATCTATTAAATAAAGTTGAAGTTTGAATGTTTGAAAGCGCTAATATCTAGAGGTACCAAGTTCGATTTAAAAATCTTTTCTGTGTACATAATAAGATAAGGCTATGAATCTCCAAATTCTTACGAGAGATAACTGATGCATATTTTTGAAGTGCGAACATTTCCTAGTGACTTTATTGAAATCCACCCGGTTTGTTAATGTAATCTATACATATAATAAACAGTAAAAATATTTTGTCTGTACATTTAGTATTTTTGACTGAAATGGATAGAGGGACACTTAAAAAGAATAATAGAAAGAAAAATTTTTTTTTTGGAATTTCTTGTCTGTCTGTCTGTCTGTCTGTATGTATGTATGTACGCGTTTCACGCAAAAACTACTAGACGGATTTGAATGAAACTTTTTTTGTTGTATAGCTATTAAGTCTGGGCAACATATAGGCTATAATTGATTTTGAAAACTGGAACACCTGATGAAGAACCATAACAGAACAGCTAAACTATAAGAAATATGGAAATGGTGCTTTAACAAAAGTCGTTCAACCTGATGAGCATTTTCTGCTGACATATAAAAATTGAAGATCTGGAACATCTGATGAAAATCTCCAAGAGACCAGCTACACTATAATATATATGGATATGGCGCCTTAGCAAAAATCGCTCAACCTGATGAGCATTTTTAGCAGACGTATAAATTTTAAGATCTGGAACATCAGATGAATAACTCCAAGAGACCAGCTACACTATAACGTATATGGAAATGGCGCCTTAGCAAATCTTGATTAATCTGATAAGCATTTTCTGTAGACGTATAAAAATCGAAGATCCGAAACATCTGAAACAGTTTGGAACACAAAAAGACTTTTCATCTAAGCGAAACTCACGCGGGCGAAGCCGTGGGCAACAGCTAGTTTGTCTATAAAACGTTGATATTAACAAGTTCTAGAATTCTGACGATCTATATGCCATTTATGTAATAGTTATGATGATGACACTGTCACTGAATAATTATTAAAAGTTGTAAATATTACATTAAAAATTCATTAGCCACGGTGAAGTATAAATTTCAACGAAATATGTTGATTACAAAAACCAGATTCTTTTTTTATCTCCTTCTAGATAACACTATAAGAGCCACCACCACTCTACCTGCAATCGATACCTACTAATCATGTTGAAAACAACTTCATAGAGCAAAATATCCTGCAACAAAGTAAACAATATGTTTTCAGTGTTATGTATGTTTATGTTTTTAATTCCACTGTATGCTTTTGTCTGAATTTATATATTCAACTACGTAGTTGAAAAGAGTGTGTAAACTAAGGAACTTCACATTTCTATGCAACGTCAGGTCTAAAAATACAAAACGCATCTCTGCCACTTCTATTTGGCCCACCTATATTATTCCAATTTTTCGATCAATCGATAATATTTATTAATATTTTTTATCTAATCAGGAAATAAAACTTTCATGAGATGGATATGTTTTAGCCAGAATTTTTATTTGTATGAAATTTCCACAATAACTTACACAGAGAATGTTAGGAGTCTCACACAACCTTGGTCTTCCCAGAAGCCAATTCTATTCAACACGTTCTCTGTAAAAAAAAAACTTTAATACCCACGGGACCGCCGTACTGTACTTTAAGATTTGTAATGTGATGCTAAGGTCGACCTTAGAGCAAGCCATCTCGTTTTGAAATCTGGGCCACACAATTTCGCTGACCTTCGCATACGTCGGCCATCTTTTTAATTTGAATTATTACCAAATTCGTACGTGTGGAAATAATTCGTCGGTAGCGTGTTTATTATCGTGTTTATTATTTATTAACTTTTTGGGGGCGCCAGCGCAAGCACCAGACAGGTGATCAGTCCTCTCATAATGGGACCATTTCGCCCTGTTCCCCGAGACCCGTATTGAGTTAACTGGTAACTCACGTTGGTGGCGATCTACTGAATCTACCTGTAACTTTGCAGAATTTTAATAACTGTCCTATTGTAATGTCGTTCCAGATCACTTTCAGAGAGGGTGTCTGAGCCCATTAGTTCTCTCCTTGCTGCAGCATATGCAGGACATTCTGCTACTAGATGAAAGCTAGTTTCCTCCAGGCAGCTGGGATAAATAGGATCATCCCTTTGCTTAGTCACTGTCAAGTGTCTATTCAGCTGACAGTGTCCTGTAAGGATTCCTATGATGATTTTAATGTTGTTCCTGCTCGATTTAAGCAGGTGTTTAGATGGCTATGATGATGATGACAAAGTATCTAGAACCTGACTCCATGCATCTTGCAAGGTAGAGTAGATACAACCCAAACTCCATAGGACTGCATTATTTTCGCGCCGCCTGATAAAAACTGCATAGGACTCTGAAGCTTCACTCAATCGAATAAAATAATAGGCGGCGATTCCAATGTTCGGAAAAACAAAAATTGATTTTTGTATATTGTTAAATTGTATTTATTGTAAATTGAATAAATGAAATGAATCGAATTTCTGTTCAATTTTGAACTTTCAATTACGTATTGCTATCCTTGTTTTTAGTGAGCACATAATATGCCTAAGTATATGGCAATTCTTTCAGTAGCTCTACTATCACAAAATTCACTAAGTCAGAAATTGTAAATGAAATTTAAACTGGTACGTACTACCTGTGCCATAAGTCTATTATGTAAAGAGTTACCGAGGCATTACAGATGGACGGACATATTTTATTTATTACTTTGCACCTAACTGGACGATATGTAGGTGAACAGGAATAGCGGTTTTTTTCTGAATATTTCAAATACCAAAGTGCTACTAAATTACCCGGTGGTCGACTTTTCATTTACGCGACTGTCCAGAAAGGAGTGTGAAGTGTTTAGTTTTGCAAGGAAGACAAATTTTTGTTAATATTTTTAAATTCAAAGCACAAGACCGTGTTAATAAATTTTGCCGCTAACTGATTGATAGAAACAATGCAGAGACGACGAGTGGACTTAATTCAAAAGCAATACTTGGTGATGGCAACACATGGCTCAAATAAATCTTCAAGTACAGTAGAATACAGTCAAGAACTTTGATTGGGGACTTGACTGGACACTTTGACAATCGCAGTCACATCTACAAACTGAAACTTGTCAACAAGCGACTGGTCCTCCTGGGATCAGCATATCCGAACCTGGAGGACTATAGGTATTCGCAACAGGAGATATTCTGAAGAATTTCCGATGCGTGTGAGTAAGGTATTGGGGTGAGTACAAAAAACCCAAGGTTTGAAGTGCTTCCGGACCTCGGAACCCGCGTGTTAAGATAAGAAGAATGAACGACGCATGTTGCACGATATTCTTTATGTAGTGTAAGCTTGCACAAACAAAGGCATTTTGGAAATTCCGCCTCTAAGAGGGTAATATTCAGGCGGGCAAAGCTGAAGACAAAAGCTAGTGTATTTCTGCACCAAGCCTGCCCATTAATTTTTTTTTTCTTATCGTATAAATTACAGTGAAATTAGCTGTCATCCCCCATTGAAAAATTTGATGAAACTTTTTTAATGAAAATATATGAAACCATGACACGGTGTTCTTAAAAAGTAATTTATCTTCAGATTGACGTCTCCCTCGAGAAGCCTGATTGAAAAACCTATTTAATTATTGTTGTTTAAGGATTGTTTCATTAAATTATTTAAATTGTATTGTTTTACTAGCTACAAACCGGAACGTTACGATATAAAAGGTACCATTGGTACATAAGGTACTATGTGCCATTTCAGGTTAATCTATGTGTACCAAATTCTTTAAAAAAAATCTTCCAGGACATTTGGCAAGATTAAGTACAAATATCGACACATCTTCACTTACAGATATCCAATTTATCGATATTATTAGGATTAGGCAGTATCTCAAATGATATAAGTACATAATCGTTAAGTTTATAAAAATCAAATAAATAATTTTCGGTCATAAACACATAGCATTTGACTGTATATATTTTTAATTCTTTTCTGTTTAGCTAAGTAACTTTATAATATTACTAGATTTTGCCTGCGGCTTCACCAGCGTGAATTTCCCACGGCAACAGTGCTTTTTCCCGGGATGAAAGTCCCTATGTCCTTCTTCGTACTTCTAACTATGTGTATGCAAAATTTCAGGAAGATTGGTTTAGTAGATAAAGCGTGTAAGCGTAACAAACAAACAAACTCACTTCGCGTTTATAATTTTAGTTAGGAAGTTACTCTTTTCAACCGATTTAGATTTAGACAGTAAAGAGTTAGTACTTAATAAAGAATTTCTCTCAAAATATTCGTTAACCCTGAAAACATACACTTCTTTATTGGATAGTTGTTCAAAAACTGGTACCTCCGAGTACAGTGTGAATCAGAAATCAGATTATATCAAATGCCACTAAACTTGTCTTGCCTTAAACTTGATTTCCGTCAATATAATCGTTGGACTTTTTGAAATAACACTCTTATTTTATTATCAAACTTAGCTCACTTTATAAATTATAGTAATTAAGCTTAAACATATAGATATGGTGATAAGATAGATAAGGTGTACATAATTGCATTTTTACATGTTTATCTCCAGAAGATGATAAAAGATCATGGTTTCAGCGAAACCTATTCAGCTATTTATGCACTGAATCGCTTTTTACGCCAAAAGTACTACTTAATAAACAAAACCTGACTTATTTTTGTAATGTTTTGACAATGGTTCGCTATTTATATTTCATGGATAAATTTATTAACTAATGACCTGAATACTGTCATTTTGTGTAAAAAAAATAAACAACAAAACCTTCCCAAGAACGGTTTAAATCCCGGGTACTACCCTTCCGGAAGGGATAACCCGAGGGAATAGAAAAGGTAGCTAAAATAAATTTAATATATCCCTTTTTCCGTCTAGGGTAAAATAATTATTAATTTGTATAACATGGCTAGCGGTGGTGGCCGAGTGGTAGGGCCTGTGGATGCAAAATCCCAGGTTCGAATCCTGCCCGGGCTACATGAGTTTGTATACCAATCTGACTCATGTTAGTTTTCATCGACCACCACTTGCTTCCGGTGAAGGAAAACATCGTGAGGAAACCTGCGCTCTGGTTAATGATTATCAGCTAGTGTGTGAAATGGAGAAAGCAATGGCAAACCACTTCATTAAAAATTGCCAAGAGAGTCGTGTGTGTTTCATTCCATATAATGACCACGACCCTCAGTCATGAGGAAATACGACTAAAGAGATAACATGGCTAAACATTTTGTGATTAGTCAAAAAAAATAAGTATGTAATCCATACTAATATTATAAATGCGAAAGTTTGGATGTGAGTTTGTGAGTTTGTGAATTTGTGAGTTTGTGAGTTTGTGAGGATGTTTGTTACTCAATCACGCAAAATCTACTGGACGGATTTCGATGAAATTTGGTACAGAGGTAGATAATGACCTAGAATAGCACATAGGCTACTTTTTATCCCGGGAAAAAGCACTGTTCCCGTGGGAAATTCACGCGGGCGAAGCCGCGGGCAAAAGCTAGTGGACAATATAAATATTTCATACATTGCCACTAGTACTATAGTTGACGTGCCATGTACATAATAAAATGTTACTAGTTTGGACACTAGGAAAAAGGATGATGATATGATGGGCATTTCTCAATTTGTTTTTCAATATAGTTTACTTTTTTACTGCCGTTTAACTATCGTTTGGTTTCTACGGATGACGCAATGTGTCCTGTGAGATGCAATAATTACGTAACAGTTATTAAGACGAGCTGAGGTATGCCACTTGTACTGTACTGATACAGGTATGGCGGTGAGATGAGAGGGAATCGTGACCTGCATTCAAGTACAAGAAGTGATCTGCATCCGAAAGACGAATATAGAATCTTAGACATGTATTTCTAAGACCATTTTTTTTATCGAGGTGAAAATGCTTACCCATACCACTTCACATCTCAATAGTCGAGCAGTGAAGCGGCATGTGGGACTTAGACCCACCAAAAATACCTCGGTGCCTCTACATGCCCATACAGAAGAGGTAGGAATGGTGGAGTTGCCACCAATCTTCCACACTATGTATTTTTAAGACCAATCTTAGTTATGTATGGTCATTTTCATTAACACTATCTATTTCGAGTGAAAGATAACATCGTGTGTCAACCCATCATATTTACTTTTTTTATTTCAGAACCAATTTGTAAATATATTGTTCGGCTCGAACTTACATAAAATTGTCTTTACTGAGCATCGTAGTTCGTAGTAGAGCATCAGATGAACCAATTTTGATCTAATTTTATAAGGTAATTTAATCCAAAGTGTTCTTAGCCATGATTCATGGAAATCGATTTAACTATTTATTAGTAATCAGCATTTATTATTATTTAGGTGTATACCTACAACAAAAAAAAAAAAAAAAAATTTTATTTTTCGAAAGGGCTATTTTGAGAAAGGGACATTATGCGAAAGGGCCATTTTACGACCAGGGGACATATTGCGAAAGGGACATTTTGCGACGTAACGATATTTTTATTATACCTAATTACCAGACAATCCAGTCCTACAGTGTGTTTCTTTGGTTGAAATAATGATAGAAGATAATTTTGAAATTCTTTAAATTCTTAAAGAAATGAAACCCCAAACTACAACTAGTTATAGGAAAACCCAGGGACAAAGAAGACCATTATAGGACCTTTCAGTTAGCCATTCTAAATTTTAATTATATGGCAGTTACCGTAACTGTCACCTCCACAAATCAGTTTTATAGTCCGTGACCAAAACTTTGTAACTAAAGCCTCGGTTTAGTTTATTTGGTTAATAAAATCTTTTCCACTTGCACATAATAAGTAGGTAAATAGTTACATTAGAAACTAACTTTTGTCGCAATTTCATTTAAGTTGAATTCGGGGAATAGGAATAAATAGGATCTTTATAAGCTTAAAAATAGAGTCGTAAACGTAACTAAAGTTATTCCAATTTTTGTCCCTTCTAATCGGGTCTTAATAAATATAGTAACAGGGCTTTTAATTTGAGAGTTATTTATAGGTTGTACGTGGGTGATCTAATTCTACTAAATTGATTAAAAAAGTGGCCCTATATCACCTGAGTGAATTAGGTCCAAGGTGAACAAATGACACTAATTTTATAGAATCAATTCACCTGATGAAATTATCTGGATGAAATGAAGATACTTAAAAGTCTACTCTTTTCACAGGTGATATCATCACTATAGAATATATCAAAAAAAGACCAGAAAAAGAAATATTTTTACTGTATTGGCTTAAATTCTCATTTATTTCGCTTGGAAAAATAATACAAATATAATGATTGTTATTTCGCCGCCGATCGCCGCGATTCAAGCGTTAGCCTAAAGTCATACAAAATGGACTGTAATAAATAATTTACAATATTGGTACTTACTCATTACTAAATTCTAACTAGTCGGGTAATTTGCCTATTGATTGATGTGTAAATGTTTCATGATGCTTTACAGAGATATTAATTGCAAGAGTTTTTTGATTTTGAAATATAAGAAAAATCGAAAAAATCAATTAATTAAATTAGTGGAAAACGCTAGTCTTTGCCTACCCCCACAGGAAAAGACGTGGTAATATGTATGTATGTAATATAAGGTAACTATAGCTTTAACGTACGCGTGGATTCCGGTTTTATTTAATCCTTTAGGGGTGGAATTTCCAAAATTATTTTCAGAGTCCTCACTTATGCTAATAATGAACATCCTGCAATTTTTTTAGTTACTACGTTTAACGATTCCGTCTCTGCGAAGTTTTTTTTTTCCAATGGTCACTATCACGGAAGTCCTTGTTGCTCGAAGGTCTTTGCACATTAACTAAAAGTTCACTAATAGAATGCGACCTTCGAGCAACAAGGACTTCCACGCACGCTGAAGTCCGTGTTGCTCTATGAATGCAACAGTGTTGCTAGATGGCGTTAGTTATGTCAGATTAAGGTGACACTTTACTTTAATTATGAACTGTATTATTAAAATTAAGTTTAGAATTTAGGCAAATATGATAAGCAATGACAAGATTAGTTAAAAATCATAGCTTTAAGACACTTCTTCTTATTTAAGAGCTGTGCTCTTGTCGGTGGAGTATACGCCACACCTTTCTATTCTCGGCTTTACATTTAAGGTCTTGATTCGACACGATGCCTGTCTCTTAAAGACACTATTAAAGAGAAATTATCAAGTAGCATTTTGCTTGATGTATCATCTGACATTTATTGCGATGGATGTGTAACATCGCAATTATATTTCATCAGATCACGCACGCGTTTCCAAATCAAATTATATGAGTTTATGGCGATAGCACTTGTTTTATGCGCTAATGTGTAACAACTTGTTATATTTCGATTCGGATGTTTATTGGACGTTTTATTGACTTGTTAATTACAAAATTGTGTGATTGCAACTGGTTGCAATTGGTACAGTGGGTTCCTTAAGCGATTTACTTGAATCAGAAGTATTTTATTGCTGATCATAATCTGATAACACTTAATTATAAGCATTTTGAGAGTAATCTATACTAATATGATAAAGAGAGAAGAGTTTGATGTTTGAATGCGCAAGACTCTAAAAACTATCGATTTTAAAAAACTTTTATACTTTCAATTATTTGATCATAACCTGATTGTATTTAACTTTACTTGTCCCGGTGTGTGTCGGTGGCATTACATGGAATGAAACACACAACTCCTTCCTTGGCAATACTATACTGTTGCAATATCCATTTGATTTGCAAAATAGATGCTTTCCCACGGTAAACTGACATGCAATTTATAACAAATTTACAACAATCTTTCTTCTATAATTCAATAATTATCCACTAAATCTTTAGAGGATATCCGCCGAATGAACTTTATTGGATAAAATAAATTAAAGGTATTTACAGATAAACGTTAATTAATACATTAAAGGAAGCAAGTTGCGAAGTCATATGAAATGAGTCACGTTTTTTAGTCTTTTGACCTATTGCTATCTGTATCCGTTAGTTTATTTATGTTTTAAGAAAAAATACATGCCTTGGATTCAATGAAATATATATTTTTAATTGGTGCAGCCGTTTATGTGCATATATAAGGAGTCAGTTGATGGAGTTCTGATAATCCACCAGAGACAGCTCTCACTATAGAAGATATAAGCTATGTATATTTTCACATTGCAGGTCTACGTTTACCATTATTTTATACTAACGCCCCGCCCCGGCTTCGCACGGAAGGTACATACATAAAATGTAGCCTATGTCACTCAGGCATAATGTAGCTTTCTACTGGTGAAAGAATTTTTGAAATCGGTTCAGTAGTTTCGAAGATTATCCCCTACAAACAAACTCACAAACTTACAAAGACTTCCACTTTATAATATTAGTATGATTATACTTTAGATGTATTTTCCTATATACCTAAATAGTATAATTGTAGTAATTTATGTACCAAATCTGAATTTAGCATTGTGTAAGTAGTTTCTAAAATTTTGTTTGTAGTCGAAGCGTTAGTATCTATGGGCTGCCGTTTTTTTATGGGAGAGCTCGTTATAAAAATCTAAATTGGAAGAAATATGATGAAGATTACCTGTTCTCTTCTCTAAAGTACTCTCATATAGAAATTAGATGTGGTGAAAAAATTCCATACGAGCAGGATTTGAACTCGCGAGTCTGTATACGACCTTGCTCTTCCAACTGAGCTATCGTATTTCAATCCTGCACATCGAAAATCCTCACCATATCCAATTTCTATTCTATCTGAAGTGCACAAAATCCAAAAAAAGTGTTCTTTTCTCGTGTATAATTCATTAGGAATAAACCATTCCCCTCTTGTCCCCAGATACTTCGTGAGCACCATCCTTCAGTTCCAAATCCACCGCGCGATCTGCGAGCGGACAGGCCAGTTCATCCCCGGGGACCCTACCAGACCTCTGCATAAGTGTGACTTCTACAGGAATGCTGAAGCTGGCAGAATATTGACGTGAGTATTATTCAATTTTCAGAAATTGTCCATTGCTGGACATAGGCCTTTCGTTCTTAGACATTCCGTAGCGGAGTCGCCTCTCCCAAAGAACGCTGTTGTCAATCATAACATACATGTTATCACGTTTTTTCCCGTGGAGGCAGGCAGAGATTAGCGATTTCCACTTGCTACGATCCTAACAGATCTCTCTTGCTTCCTTTACACTCATCACTCTGTTCATACATGCTACCTTACTACCTTACCACCTTACTCTCTATTTGGTCTAATAGTTGACTGGTAGAGAATGCCCTATGGCGTTAAGTCTACCATATGTACATAATTTTTAAAATTTTGTGCAATAGAGTTTTTTAATAAATCAAAAAATAAAATGCTCCTCGGTTATGTGTGCTCCTAATATCTCCCTTTTTAGGGAGGTCCGCAATCTGGTTGCAGTGCTCATTGTTTGTCAGTTTTGGGGGTTTTACGCGTCGTTCGCTGCAATATTTCTCTCAGCTCATCGCGCCATCTAGCCAGGGGCTGTTCCACTCTACGCTTACCCATGCGCGGTCTCATATATACACATACATCTCTTATTTATATTTCCGTGACATACATATATATTATCACGCCTTTTTCCCGTCGAGGTAGGCAGAGACTAGCGATTTCCACTTGCTACGATCTTGCGCGGTCTCTACCCAAGAAAACTACATAGATGGGTGCCAATTCTTCTGCAGACTTGAGACTTGGCCAGCCTATAGTCACTTCACTGTCTTAGGCATAGACAAACACCCTTAAAACCGAAGGGGTCTTACACTACATATGCTGAAGTTAGAGAGAATGAAACGTATTACCAAAAATTTTCCATCAGGTGGGCCTTATGCATTATTGACTACCCATTAAAAAGTACAAAAAAAACATCCACAATACTTCGAGCAACAAGGATTTCCGCTCGCGGCACGGAAGAGTCCATGTTGCTCTATGCCAAAATAACAACTAAGAACCACAAGATCACCATGGACGAGACGCTTTCGTGAGCCCCGCATATTAATGAGGTCAGTCGTAATATGTTTGCATCCCTTCATGCTCTTCGTCGATTACAGTTCTTTCTTCCCACTGTTACAAAAACTCTGCTAGCTCAGTCCCTCCCCATCCCGCTTTTGGACTACTCTGATGTTGCTTACTCAAATATCACCGAGGAGCAATATAACAAATTAGAGCGTCTTTCAGAATCAGGGTATTCGTTTTATTTTCGGACTTCGTAAGTTCGACCAGGTTTCCGAATTCCGTTGTCAGCTGGACTGGCTGCCCATTCGCCTTCGCCACAACCTTCATATTCTTTCACTTCTATTTAATTTCCTTTTCAATCCCTCTTACCCTTGTTACCTTCGAGAAAAGTTCGCTTTCCGAGATATGGCGCTTGCGTTCGCGCAATAATCCTCTGTTGCATATTCCTGAGTACACCTCGCGGATCTATGCTTTGTCTTTCTATGTGCGTGCTGCAAAGCTTTGGAACAAGCTTCCTCTTAACATAAAGATGGCTCCTTCGCTTTCCTCCTTCAAATCTCAACTCAAAAGTTTCTATAAAGATTCTTTAGATATTTGAGTGTGTATGTATTTATATATATGTCGGAATGGAGCACACATCACAACATCAGAATTATCAGATAATCATGGGTTCAGGGGGGCCGAGCTCAGATATCGATGACCAGAGCGGTAAACACAACAGTACAGGTACTTTAACAACGGGTTTACGGGGAAAACACATGTGGGTACTAAACTCAGTTCAAATATTAACTGTCAGGATGAGGGTATTTCCAAAATAACATGCACAGCTCTTAATAGACAGGGTAAACAACTCCTATCTCAAGTTACAGCCCAAAGCATCCAGGGATTCATCGGATATTAACGGATTAAGAAATCATCTAGCACTAACCTCTCATTTGGTCCACGTGTCAAGGCTAGGGTCCGTGCCCTAACCTACCCACGGCATAGGATCGTGCCCCACCACGCACAGATCAATCCATTTCAACCAGTGAGTTCTACTGAATGGTCTTCCGTGCTAACTAGCCAAACACAGTTTAACCATCAAAACTGTCCAACAACGAAGATCTCCAATATCGCGCTGACAACACCATCACACACAGTTACATCGTTAACGCACTAAGTAACACGACCATAACACTACTCTATCACTGACTACATAGCTACAGAGAACTCGACACAACCGAACGACCGCACCGCACCGCGCCACAAACAAGACTACCTCGCTTTAATGTCATATCGATCGCACGCCGATTCTATTACAAAGTGAGGGTAACTCAATGACACATTTCCGACGCGTACCGTCTACCGTCTTAAAAACTGTTTTTAAACCATTGATTAACTAACAAAAATAAACCACAGTTAATTTAACTAATGTAATCGCTCCGACACGGCCATTCTGACAAATCGCACGTCCTCGGGCGATTCTTCTCTTTAAAAGAACAACACAATTTCCGTTCGGCCATCCCGACTAATACCAATTAAGAAAAAAACTCAAGTCATTCCAACAAAATTATATCACTAAAAAGTTACACACTTAAATAAAGTCAAAACATTGTATTGCCAAAAGTTACATTTTACAATGAGATCAGATTAGCGGATCAACTCATCCAAACATAACCAAATTCTGAACCTTGTAACTTTACATAATAACAGTGTCCAGTGCTCTGCATCGCCACTCAACCAGTAGCGAAAAAACACCCTACCGCATCGCAATGCTTAACCAGCAAAGCGAATCGTAGTACTTAACCAGCACTACCTAACACCAAGTGCTTAACCAGCACTCTCATCACATCGCAATGCTTAACCAGCAAAACGAACTCGTAGCGCTTAACCAGCGCTACCAACCACCGAGCACTTAACCAGCACTCTACCATACCGCAATGCTTAACCAGCAATGCAAACTCATAGCACTTAACCAGCGCTATACACACCCACCACTGCTTGATTAGCGATAACAGAACACCAAAACTTAACCGAGCAGCGCTTATCCAGCATTACGCTCATCACCATGTAAAGCTACATTTCAAAACACACTTTTAACATGACATTTACCCGAGCAGCAATTATCCAGCTTTATTCATCAACGTATCATAAACTACATTGTAAAACGTACCTTCGGCATAAACAAAAATTAACGTCACTATCGCATGTGTGTATCACCCTCAGACTACACACATCACAACCTCAATACGGCCGTTGGGGAATCCACTCGAGTTTCCTTCACAAATTAACCCATCAATATCATGATGTACCTCAACTTAATTTCAACTGGTATATGGCCTTCGGGTATTCCTCTTAACTTATCACATAAACTGCATTTTTACAAGTAAAATTTCGATTCAACTTTAAAATAACAAAAACTTGAATAGCAACTGCGATTTTACCTTCAAATAACAAAAAAAAGAAATACCTCACTTGCCTTTACTATTATCATATAACAGAAAATAAAATTAAAAGACTTACCCCATTAATTTCATGGTTACACTTTTTTTTATACACACGCACAAAAATCACTTAAAAAAGAAATAATACCCGCACTGAACATTAAAATTTAAACTTCGAATAACCGTTCTAATTTAAATGTCAACTGAAAAATACCATACGAAAAACTACAACTTTTTTTTTCACATGTATGGATCAGATCTTAAGCCACAAAAGAGGATCATAACATAAACCACAAAAAAAGGATCAGATCGCAATCCACAAAAATAGGAAAAGATTTTAAGCCACAAAAGAGTATCAGATCGCAATTCGCAAAAGTAGGAACAGATCCTAAGCCACAAAAAGAGTATCAGATCGCAACCCACAAAAGTAAGAACAGATCCTAAGCCACTAAAAGAGTATCAGATCACAATCCACAAACGTAGGTACAGATCCTAGGCTACAAGAGAGTATCGGATCGCAATCCACAAAAGTAGGAACAGATCCCACTTCTGATGTCGGAATGGAGCACACATCACAACATCAGAATTATCAGATAATCATGGGTTCAGGAGGCCGAGCTCAGATATCGATGACCAGAGCGGTAAACACAACAGTACAGGTACTTTAACAACAGGTTGACGCGGAAAACACATGTGGAGTACTAAACTCAGTCCAAATATTAACTGTCAGGATGAGGGCATTTCTAAAATAACATGCACAGCTCTTAATAGACAGGGTAAACAACTCCTATCTCAAGTTACAGCCCAAAGCATCCAGGGATTCATCGGATATTAACGGATTAAGAAATCATCTAGCACTAACCTCTCATTTGCTCCACGTGTCAAGGCTAGGGTCCGTGCCCTAACCTACCCACGGCATAGGATCGTGCCCCACCACGCACAGATCAATCCATTTCAACCAGTGAGTTCTACTGAATGGTCTTCCGTGCTAACTAGCCAAACACAGTTTAACCATTAAAACTGCCCAACAACGAAGATCTCCAATATCGCGCTGATAACACCATCACACACAGTCACATCGTTAACGCACTAAGTAACACGACAATAACACTATTCAATCACTGACTACATAGCTACAGAGAATTCAACACAACCGGACGACCGCACCGCACCGCGCCACAAACAAGACTACTCCGCTATAATGTCATATCGATCGCACGCCGATTCTATTACAAAGTGAGGGTAACTCAATGACACATTTCCGACGCGTACCGTCTACCGTCTATAAAACTGTTTTTAAACCATTGATCAACTAACAAAATAAACCACAGTTAATTTAACTAATGTAATCGCTCCGACATATATATATGTATTGTATATATATTTATATATTTTATGTATGTATTTATGTATACTTTGGTGTATGTATTTTCGTGTTCTTCTATTCTTTTTCTGATTTTTTTCCTTACGCTTCCCTTCTTATTTCATTTAAATATTCCTTTCAAATACTTGGTTGACTGGAAGAAATCCCTTTCTGGGATAAGTCCGCCATTGTACGCCTCTCTTTTTGTTTCACTGTCTTATGTATTTTTCATATGTGTATGTGCAATAAAGAGTTTACAAACAAACAAGAAGTATATAAAGATAGATATCTATCCCGTGTTAACCATGTTACTTTTTGTATAAAAGATATCCTTATATGTTAATATCAAAAGGTAACCACCACCTATGAAAGGGTATGAGATCAAAAAAACAATAATAGAGCGCCAAAGGGTTAGAGCGTTTCCTTCGAAGGGCATAAATAATAATTTACATAACCTAAACAATAGTGCATATTGCAGTAACAGAAGTAACGCTTCAAGCAATAAATTCTACATTTGTTTCGTTTCTAAGCAACGCAGAAAAACGACAAATACCAGAAAAAAAACTGCATAATCTTACACTTTAGTGACACAAAAGCAAAAGGGTTACTATCCCTTTTGCTACATCGTCGCTTTGAACGATAATTTTGGTGACTCTGGACACTTTATTCAAGTTATAAGTTTTACAAAATGCATAAAATATAACCTTTTGCACTCTCCTTATTTTGTACCACTAGAGAAGGGCATAAATCATAAGCCAATAAAAATAATGCAATACATAACAATTAGCTTTATGTTATTCAATCATAGGACGAGGACCTTGACCGCCGCACCAAGGCTTTAAAACAATTGTGAGTAAGTACAGTCAGATCCGAATAAGATTGACCAATTATAAACATACTATAAATGATTATCTTTCATGATTTAATTTTGATAGATTCATATCTAATGATAAAGACCTGTTGCAAGCTGCAAGCAAAATTTATTTTCCTTTTATTATAATGAAATCTATATTAATAATATTGGACGCTAACTGTCAGACTGGCTGATTAGGATATCAAGAAACTTGTTATTGCAGAGTGAGTGAGCATTATGAGGGGAATTTTTGGAAATTCTAACTCTTAAGGGCTGAAAGGGATAAAAAACTTAATTCAAGCGGGAAAAGTCGCTTACAAAAGCTAGTTTAGGAATAATTAAATTTTGCAAAAGTGATAAAGTAGTGAACAGGATGCTCGTACCATATCAGATAAGTGGCGTGTACTGTACTCAATTGTAAAAAAACAATAGATGCATTTGGTAGAAATATGACTGTCTGCTCTGACCTAAATTCCTAATTGACATTGTTTTGTCGAACAATATTGTTTCACATCACTTCTATTGTCTTTGTTCTATTAAAAAGATTAATTAAGTCTTTATTAATAGACCATTTGTAACGTTGTTTTTTGGATTAATAGCAGTAAAATACAAAAAAAAATACTAAAATAATTAGTGGGCTAAAAATGACGGTAGGTACCTATACTAATATTATAGGGTAGCAGTTTGTAAAGCCCACATCAAAGAGCCCACTATTCAGCTATGCGTGGCCTTCGAGTCTCACGACTCTTGGCTCTGTCTACCCCGTAAGGGATAAAGACGTGATTCTATGTATGTATGTATGTAAGCTTGTAAATAGATTTTTGATCTGCACGCGTTTCGCGCGTCGCCCACTTTGTAAAGGCGCAGCTTAAAATTCAATTTTTGTTTCTATAATATATTATATTATTATATATTATAGTTTGCATATTTCTTTATTATATGATGGTTCTAAAATATTCTTAAACATTTCGAATTATTTCTCAGAACAATTTCGACTTCCATTTTCAAAGATGCTTATCCAACTTAATATGATCACTACTAACTTCCAAAATCAACCTTAGTATGCATCCTTAAGGATTACATTCCCGTGCGATGATTCTAAATAAAGCTACGAGTACACTATTCCAAAATCAACCTTACAGATAGTCTTTAAGGCATAAATTCCCATATGGCGGTTCAAAATAAAGCAACGTGCACACAATTGGCATCGTCTGAACTGCAGGAAGTGACCACTTTAGTCCATGCGGGTGACGATATAGTTAACAGTTCGCTATTCAGTCAATTACATTTTTAAGTATTCTAAAAATATGTTGGTCATTGTACCCCGGACTGTATCAATGAGAAAAGAGACCAAATAAGTTAATATAGGTTCTTTGGGGAAGCTTGGTCATTGTTGCCTCCTTAGTTGAATTACTTTAATTAATTTCATATTATTTTTAGGGTTCCGCACCTCAAAAGGCAAAAACGGAACCCTTATAAGATCACTTTGTTGTCCGTCTGTCCGTTTGTCTTTCAAACTTTTTTCTTAGGAACGCTTAAAGTAATCAAAATTATACGTCAACGCAATCAGGAGATTACCTTAAATGTTGCGAGTTTTCGCATTTTCTACTTCCCGTTGACCTAAAATTATGAAATTTGGCAAAAAGCAAGGTCTAGCAGTACATAAACAGGAATAATCTGAAAGTTGTAAATAAGTTGTTGGAAGTCTAAAAAAAAAGTGTTACAAACTTATTTTTGCGTTCGATGCAGTATGATTCCTAAGATCGAACTGCAAAGTTAAGTTTGTTTCTGAAACTAGTTGGTCTTTTAGCTATAATGTGAAAAAGGTTTGCGTGTACGGAACCCTCGGTGCGCGAGCTTGACTCGCACTTGGCCAGTTTTTTAAAACATCGCGCCTAACAATATGTCCCAGCATTTTTCTTTTTAATTTATCTATGAGCTAAAGAAGATTGTGTTTTTGATTATATTTCGTTTCGTTTTTGTTTCTATCCGAGTGAGTTCCAACGGCCCCGGCGGGCGGCCCCGGTGACGGGGCCGTTGGAAAAAAATTCTAACTGACCCGGATTTTGCGTTGATGGTTGGTGTATTTTTTAAATGGGACGGATAACATAAGCCATTGGAAGTTACTCGTGGCGATATTTTCAATTCTCCAAACACTACATCAAATGCCTCTTTTCTGTTTATATTGGTTGGGTAATAAAGGTTTTACGAGTAACCCTTTATGTGGAAGTATCAACAAAAATATGTAAGCAGAAAGGGTGACTTGCTTCATTGCACATAATAACGCTTCATCAACTTTTATTCATGTGTTGAGGGTTAGTGGTGGTATGGTCCACTTCGTAAATGAATGGGAGCTGATTTGGGGCATGTAAAAACCTTCCTTTTAACTGTAAGCCATATTTTTATACGGCCCACGACACATGCTGAGCGGAGACCGTTTTGGTTTTTTTATAGCCAAATAAATGATTTTTCTTTCTTTCTTTCTTTAAACTAATTTTGTGGTTCGAGTAAAAGGTATTAAATTCGACGTTAATGCTTAATCGATATTAATAAAATAATGTAAAAAAAAATTGATAAGACAAAAATAACATACACGTCCTAATTGCGACTAACTTGTTTACAAAAAGTCTTCGACGCCCGAAACGCGCCCAGAATATCAAATTTTCTATTTTAATATCAATAAAATATAAATAAAAACAAATTTATTGACATGTTTCAATAAGTTTCAGATATCCAGAACAATACCTTTATGGCGAATCTACAAACGTGAATATTCTCCTTTTTCAAAATGGAACAAGTTTCATTTATTGAACAAAGTAATGAAAAATAATACAAGATACAAATGCCAGTACAGATTACCGACCTCAAAAGCATTTTGCAACTTCCTAGCCGCAATGTAAAGCAGCTGTATAGCAGTATATACTGGGTACCTGTACAGCACCTATATACGACCGGTGTAAGGCCAATAACGACCTCTTCCTAGCGAATGCAATTGGGACCAAAACAGTCACGATTTTAGAACGAGTGTTTTGCAATGAGAACCATAGACAAAAAAACACGTTAAAATATTTTTTCCAACTTAATGTTTTGAAAAGTGATTTGAAAAAAAAAACACAAACTACCTATACTTTTGAGCTTCGCTTATTGTCGTCCTATTCGGACTTCTATCGGAAATCAAATACATTTAATCGAATCGAAATTTCTGTTCAAATATGAATTTTCAATAACGATACGTACGTCTAAGAATAAGTGCAGTCCTAGCTGAAAGATCATATTGCCTTTTAGACTCACTTAAAATGCAGATGAAATATTGCTATCTATTAGCTATTATTACAGAAAGATGGACCCAAAAGCTAACTTATTGGATTCCACCCTATGGTAGGAAGAGAGGAAGACCAAGAACAAGATGGTCCGATGATTTGAAGGGATTCGATAGGTACTGGAAGGAAAAGACGAAGGACAGAGATGAGTGGAGAGAATTAGGGGATGCTTTTGCCCAGCAGTCAAAGTCAAAGTCAAAGTCAAATATTTTTATTCATGTAGGCTTAAAAATAGCACTTATAAATCGTCACTTTCTTGTTTTTTAGTTAGTTGACGTCAAAAAAATTACTTAAAGCTAAGTTTACCACCGCCTCCAAAGCGCAAGTGGAGAAGAGGCGGCGCAACAAACTCCACTGCTGCATTTTCTCCAAAGACGTCACTTTACAACATATGTCTTACAATTAAATAACTGTATATGTGGACGAATATACATTGAATATATATATATATATTAAATGTCAAATTTATAAATTAATAAAAATTATAAATTAATAAAATGTCATTGTAAAAGTAAAAGTACACAATGTACCTAGAGAGTAATATGACAGTCTTAGGAGGTCACTGTACCAGGCTCGGGCCACGCATTTTTGTCATTTACATAATCATCCGTCGTATAATATGCCTTCTTACAAAGTGTCTCCTTAATATAATGTTTAAATTTCTTGTCAGGCATATCAAGGACAGATTTTGGTATTTTATTATAATAGCGTATACAGTTTCCCACAAATGATTTCCTAACCCTAGCCAGTCTGTGCCCTGGAACGTACAAGTTATGTTTGTTTCGCAGGGATATATCTGTGACATCACAAACTTTTTTGAAAGACGAAATATTTTTCCTAACATGCATAATGTTATCAAAAATATATTGGGATGGTAAGGTTAAAATATCTATATCTTTGAAGAAATCTCTGAGTGAATCTCTTTTTCTTAATCTGTAAAATAAAACGAATAGCTCTTTTTTGAAGTATAAAAATTGTTTGTATGTCGGCAGCTGCTCCCCAAAGTAATAGGCCATACGACATTAGGCTATGGAAATAACTAAAATAAACCAACCTAGCAGTTGCCACATCCGTCAGTTGTCTGATTCGTCTTACAGCATAAGCCGCGGAGCTCAGTTTTTTAGACAAATTAGAAATGTGAGCACCCCATTGTAATTTAGAATCTAATGTTATTCCTAAAAATGTGGTACTTTCAATGAACTCTAACTTATTACTATTTATATTGATATCAACATGGGCCTGCCTAACATTAGGAAGCGTAAATTTAATGCAATGGGTCTTACTTGCATTAAGCATCAGGTTATTAGCAGAAAACCAGTCTGATATGGCAGACAAAGTGCTGTTCACAGCATCCACATTTTCGCTATGGCGGTCAGTCTTAAAAATTAAAGACGTGTCATCAGCAAACAACACTATACCAGCCTGCTTCTCAACCATATAAGGCAGGTCGTTGACATAGACTAAAAAAAAGGAAAGGTCCTAAAATTGAACCTTGAGGTACGCCAATCATAACTTTTGATCCTTTAGATTTTACGTTATTTAGGTCTACAGTCTGCAGCCTATCACTTAAATAAGATTTTATTAGTTCTATTGATTTAGTGTCAAAACCGTACCGAGAGAGCTTGAGCAAGAGAGTCTCATGGTCAACACAGTCAAACGCCTTAGATAAATCACAAAACGCTCCAATTGCATCCTGTGAATCTTCCCATGCATTGAAGATATGAGTAACCAAAGCCACTCCCGCATCAGTTGTGCATTTACCACTAGTAAATCCAAATTGTTGGCCGTGAAATAGATTGTGGATATTAAAGTACTGTCGCATTTGACTAAGCATAATCTTTTCAAATACTTTACTCAAGACTGGCAAAATAGATATAGGCCTATAGTTGCTAGGCTCTGATTTTTTCACCTTTTTTAAACAGTGGAATTAATTTGCTAAGTTTCATTAAATTTGGAAAAATGCCTTGGTCAACACATTCATTAAATATATAAGCTAAGTCGACAGCTATGATATTTATTATATGGAAAATTATGCTAACAGACATACCCCAGTGATCCTCAGACTTCTTAATGTTTAGTTCTTTAAAAGTTTTAATTATATCACTAGGGTCAATATGCGAGAATTTAAATTTAGAGGTGCAAGTGGTGACATTACTTTTAAGTAGGGATTCGGCATTTTGAGGGCATGAATTTATGCTAGAGGTTAATTCTAAAGGTATGTTTGTAAAGTAATTTTCAAAAACATTTACTATTTCTTGTGTAGAAGTAATTTTTTTGTCATTATGTTTAATTTCCTTAATATTTTCTTTCAATTTAAATTTGCCTGTCTCTTTATTTATAATGCTCCAGGTTTCTTTCATCTTATTAGGAGCGTTACTGATCTTCCTTTTAATACAATTATCCTTAGCCTGTCTGCAAGCTCTTTTAAAAGTTTTTGAATAATTTCTAACATAATCAACAAAAGTACTATCAAATCTATATTGTTTCTGGGCATACAAGTCAAATAATTTTTGTCTACTTATATATATACCTGTAGTAGCCCATTCGTTAAATTGTAATTTATTATTAAACTTACGTTGCTTCAATGTAAATGTTTTGGAAAAAGCATCAGAAACAGTACTAAATAAGTTGTTATAATGGGCATTTGGATCACTACTAGTGTATGTCACCGAGCACATTTTATTTTCCAACGTATTTTTGAATTTAATAATTTTTGAGCAGTGATTGGTCTACACATGATTTTTCCTCACTCAAGCTAGGTGTTATATTAAATGTAACTAATTGGCCGCAATGGTCTGATGGTAATTTTCTGAAAACTGATTTATTTTGTGGGTCCTGTTCACTAAAGACATTATCAATACATGTAGCAGATGTGGCAGTGGTGCGAGTAGGCTCTAAAAATACATTATCTAGATTGTAGCTCTTGAAAAGATTTTGAAACTGGGTGCTTACAGTAGAATGAACTAATAAATCAACATTAAAGTCACCACAAACAATTAACTTTTTGTTACTATTTGAAGCTACACTAAGAACTTCATCCATTACTGCTAAGAAATCTTTGAAAACACTACTGGGTGGACTGTATACACAGATAACAAAAGTGGGACATAAGTAGCTAGTGGACATAAATAATATTCCCAATTTTGTGACGGCAAAGAAAAGATTTGATTTGCCAGAGACTTCAAAGATTGTACTAAGATTTTTCCTATAGTAGGTACTAAAAGACATTTTACATAATTATGCCCTCAGTATACAGTTATGCCCTTCTAAGATCATAGGGGAAGTATATCTTAACCTATCAAATGAGGTAAAATTAACGCCAGTGTTAAATATCACGTTATATAACCATCCATCGACTCCTGACTAATGTTCCTAGTTTATTAGAAGAGAGTAAATTTATCCTTGGTAGACATGCATTACTGTTTCCTTATAAGTTAATAATATGCTCGTTATTTCGCCACAAGCAGTGTACATTGCTTAAGGTGTTTACATCAAAGTTTATGTTAAATAGATATGACTCATTTGTCCGTTTGCATATTGATTTTATAGAGGCTATATAGGAATCTAGTTTAGAAATCCTTAGGAGCCCTAATTAATGTTTTATTTTAATTGTTTTTTGCCATCCTTAATATAAAGTGAAAGTAAGCTTGGTTGTTCGTGGAATTTGTAAATGAATTTATTTCACCCGACTACGGCGATAAAGAGGGTTTTAACTCACCACATAAACAAAAAAATTTTTTTTTTTTTGTTGTGTGTGTAGCAAATAAGCATTTTTTTTCCTAGCCATTTGTGTCCCACTGCTGGGCAAAAGCCCCCCCTAACTTCCTCCACGTATCTCTATAAGCAATATTGGACGTAAATCTAAATAGAGAGATTCACAATCTAAAATGTTGTAATGATTGCGTAAAATTATTTCATTTTTTACTTATTAAAATATGTTACTTAAAAGTACTTATTACTTCCATGGTTACTTACTCTTTATTTTTACATATCGATGGCTTAGAGTGAAAACCTCGCATGTTTCTTTTGCCAAAGAACACACATCCGAGGTTTTCACTAAGCCATCGATATCGTGCTTTTTTGACAGAACAGAGCAAAAATTCAAAAAAGTTTTATCTCATACTTAATCATGTTTCCAAGCATATAGAAGTAATTTCGTTTATATTTTGGCTGGCTGTCTGGTTCAAATTAAGTAGATTTACTTCTTCGCGACAATATGGTTGGAACATTGGGTTTATGTCTCTTGGTAAAGCAACTACAGACAGTCACATAAAATGCTTATTTAGCGACTATCACCTCGTTACGTCAGGCTAATCCTAATCGGGTCGAAATGGGGCTTTTCTGCGCACCTTTTTTGAGCAAATCGTCTTTATTGAATCATTTATTTACCAAGAAGCCACTAGGATTCTACTGTGCATTAGCAAATGTTTTAATTTTCACGCGATAATAACAACTGCTAAATGCCATCATTCGACAATTAATATAACGTATAACGAATGCAGTATTTTGTGTAGATGACATTTATCAAAATTAGTTTTATTAAATTACTAGCTTTTGCCCGCGGCTTCGCTCGCGTTAATCCTTTCTTAGCGGATGCCTACGTTATAACATCAACCTGCATGCCAAACTTCAGCCCGATCCGTTTAGTGGTTTGGGCTGTGCGTAGCCAGATAACTATGTCAGCCAATCACCTTTGAGTTATATATATATATAGATTGTTCAAAATACAACTTGTTACTTTTGTAAGTAGGTCCCAAACACCGTCTCTTAAATCATCATCAACTGCAAAAAGCCCACCATTGGACGTAAAGCACCACCGTAGATGTCTACAAAGAAGGGTTAAAGCAACTGGGCTTTTAAATCAATCGATGCAAATCCTATATATCGATACCAAAGTAACCTACCTAACCTCGTAAATGAAACAAGAAGCCGCCTAGATCTAGGTCTATTAGATAGCCTGGCGTAAATCTAGACCTAGTTACATAAGACTACCGTAAAACAATGCCTGTGCGGCCATCGATACGCGTTACGTAAGGTATTGATTGGCCAATAGCCCATAGTTAGGTGACTATAGGGCCATTAGAACTCTTAAAACATGTATAAGTTTTCGAATAAATTAATTCATGAATACGAGTTAGTATGAAAAACAATTTCCAGTTATAGTCCTTATTTATGTTGTTGTTAATACTCGTAAGTTTATTTGTCCATTTCACATACACAGGATAAGCACCTTCGGAACTCTTCATTTAGCGTGGCCAGACTCGCACTTTGCAAGTTTCCTTTTTAATTTTATTTATTTAAATTATTATAAAGCGACTGATAGCACTCGCTTTGTGATAATTATAAGGAACATTTGTTAACTTGTAACATGTGTTTTAAGTATCAATATTTGATATTAAATGTTTAATTTAAAACATATTTGGTACTGAATGATCTCAATGAATCTGTGTGAGGGTTTAAAAGATTATATATATAATTTGAACACTGTGAATGATGGTGGAAATTCGTATAAATAGTAGTATATCATAATAGAAAGGTACACAACTGGTATTAACCTCTTTTGTCCTTCTTTTTAGACGATTGATCAAAAAAGAAGTGTTATGTTTTCAGGGTTCATGTATGTATATAAGTTTCTTTATTCCACTATAAGTCCTGAACGGCTTAACAGATGTAACAGGTATTGTTATATTCTTTGCATTCCTACGAGTGACATAGGCTATGTAAGTTGTCAGTCGTGTTTTTTATTTTTAAACTATTAGCTTGTTCTAGTTATAAATAAAAGGAAAATCTATTCTCAACCACTTGAGAACTAGCAAAAAAAATTTTTTTAATTTTATTTAGAGGCACTGACAGCTGAGGGAAGCGGGATGACAGATATGGTTTTTTACCTATGTTGGTGAAGAGGGACAGGTAATATCTTCTTGTGAATCCAATTTTCAGTAGACTTTGACAATCGAAGCTTAATTTGGAACTGATATTGTATATGTATAACAAACCTTATAAGTTAATTTATTATTCCCTTATTATTATAGATAAGCTTTTTAAAGTTTCATCGAGTGAAAAAGGTGTAGTGTTGTATTCTGAATTGTGATTCATCTTCTAATAGAAATGCCAATCAATACTCTTTTCACAGGTAAATGTTGTTTACAATAGTTGAATTTCAGTGAAGCTTGTTCTGTTGATATACATCGATATGTTCGTCTCAATGATGTATTTTTCGTGTATTGTATTGTTTTCTTGTAAGAAAATGTATCATCGCATATTAAAAAGAACTATTTAAGATAATATTGAGTATCCAAATATTAGCATTTTCGAGGCAATTGCTAGGGTAGGATCAGTACCGGAGGTATAATTATCGATAAAAATTCAAAACAACATTTTCGGTTCAATATATAACCGAAAACTAAACTCCATTTATTCTTACCAGTCCTATCATGTAAGCAATCTTACCATGTCTTTTTATGATTTTACAACAATATAAATTAAAATAGACTTTTTAGGAAATTACTTTCGTGGTTAATAAATGTTTTACTTTAGAATGTTTTTTTTTATTTTTTTTTATTAAAAATATGGGTTTGCTCTTGACCACAATCTTGCCCGAGGACAGAGATGAGGTAGGGTGTTCCAGTGCTTTGCTGTGCGCATCAAGAATGATGACGAAAAGCGCTTGGTGCGTAGTTTCAATGTTTAGGTTTTGAACTAATATTTGATTTATTTTCAACAAAAAATTCAAAAAAAGTACTGTACGAAGATTGTTTACATGATAGAACTGGTAAGAACCTCAAATGGATTTTAGTTCGAAACTTAGAAAAGGTTCAATTATCGTCAAAAAGTACATTTTGCAAACAATATTTTTCTTAGCTAAATACATACTTCTCTTCGATTTCAGAATCACCACTGATCGGCAGCGACGCCATCCACTTGGCTTAAAATAATTAAAAATGCAACTTGGATAATGCAACCAAATTAAGGATCTCGTATATGTAGTCGACACTTCGACAACAACGACTTTTATGGTATACCATAGTTGGTATAGCGGATTTTTCTTGTAATCGTATCTTGCCACCAGCAATGTAAAAGTCGTTGTTTGTAACTAACTTTCATGCCCTAATTTAAAAGGGTGGGGTGATTTACTACTATTATATGCTGAGAATTTTGTTTATCTGGTTTATTCCAAACCCTAGTTATGAGGGATTCAAAAAAATTACAGAAGCGCTTCGAGAAAAGGCAGATAGTGCTCTAGCCGCTTCATTTGGCTTCTCTTGGATGAGCTTTTATTTCGACTATTTGGCTTGTCTTGAATGACTTTGATTTTGACTTTTACTCTTTGAAAACATTGCAATTTTAAAAAGAGCAGTCCGTTGAGACTATATTATGCAATTACCATTACTGATGACTGACATGACTTATTACTGTGCCCACGACTTCGTCCGCCCATTAATTATTATTGTTAATACGAGTATTAATATCATCAGGACGAATGGAAAAAAAGGAATGGTTTCTATTTTTTTCCATGCTATCTCTCATGAATAGTCACAGATACTGGTTACAGTTTTTTTATATGTATAGACCATATGTATGTACACATATAGATATAAAAATAAATATTTAATTTTTGATTAAATCAATCTTTATTTTTATTACAAACCTCATTGTGTAGAAAATAATCAAAATTATACGTCATAGGATATATTACCACGTAAATGTTGCGATTTTTCGCATAATTTGTTTTTCAGACAGGGAATCAAATCCTATGGGGTACCACTACTTCCCCCATTGACTAAAATTGTGAAATTTGGCAACAAGAAGGTACTACTGGCACTACCCATGCCTCTTCAGTATTGGCATGTAGAGGCATTTTCGGGGTGTTTTTAGTAGGTCCAAGTCCCACACTATTTAGAAGTGAAGCGGTATGCGAAGGCATTTTCACCTCGATTAAAAAAAAAGGTTTTTGTTTATATGTAGTATCGATACAAAAATGTCGATGCTTAGTTGTAAGGTCACATCACTTTCATACACTGTCATTAAAAATTTGGAAAACGTTTTTCGACTTCATTTGACAACCAAGCTTATCAGTCTATTAAAGAATGATTTTTTTCTATGTCTATGATCTCAATACAGTTCATCAGAATTCTTATCGAGGTTAACGAATCAATTTCCCGAAGCAATGATCTCTAATAACCATACATTACGTACAGTTTACCTTACAATACTGAAATAATAGCATCCATTTAACAATAATACTAAATAATTACCCCATACAAAGTAATTATGCGTAGTTCAGTATAATTTGCCATATTGCAACCGTGGTTGATTTAACGGTTTAATTCGTGGTTTGGTGTATTCGGTATGCGGGGCGATTAGCCCATTGCTAAAGAAACTGAGGTCAATGGGCTAAATTATGTTTTAAATACGTTATGTACTCATATCTATAATACATAGTGTAAAACTAAGATGCTTTCCGCGTCTCTTTGATGCACAGACTGAGAGGCAGTAGTAATAGCATTGTGGCACAGGGTGGGCGCTTCATAGAAACGGCGCGTCAAATATGCCTACTACTACTACAAATGAAACTGTATATCCGTGAACACGTCAGTAACACGTCAATGTGTGCGTTTTCATAATCGAACGTCCCACACTTACACAAGAACGGGGGAAAGTGCGGAAGGAGCGGGGGTGCCATATTGCGGGAGGGGCAGGGAGTTTCCTTTCTGTACGTAGTACTAATTACGTAGTACTAATATTAATTCTGTGATTGTGGTCAACTTTGACAGCACACTCCTTTCTTACTGGAGTGGTATTGTGATCGGAGCCGTCAGTTAAATATCGCTAATTTATTTACTAACATAATTATTAAGTCAAATTGTTAAAAATAACTTTTTTTTATTTTAATCTACGAAACCATTAATGTGATTTTTTCTCTCATTCAGATAATTTCTTCCAGAATCGTAAGAAGTACATACGATTGTATCTATATTACACCAGAGCAACTCTGTGGTGGAGCTCCTTTGTAAAAATCTGTTCAATTTAAAAACGTTATTGAAATACTCTATTTTTTTTTTTGTAAAAAAGTCTCTACCATTTTTTAAACAAAATGATACAGATAGACACGGCGGTACAGTCAACGACAGAGTGTTGTAAACCTATCTGTCATTATTAATTCAACATATTTCCGCGGGCTTTCTTTCGTGAAACGGACTTTACATTGTACCACGTCTTGTCTAGTCAGTACACAAATAACACGACGACCTCCGTGGCTCAACGGTCATCACGCCGGACGGTCACACCGGAGGTCCCAGGTTCGATCCCCGGTCGGGTCAAGATGGAAAATTATCTTTTTGAGATTGACCTGGGTCTTGGATGTTTATCTATAAAATATAGTATCGTTGAGTTAGTATCCCATAACACAAGTGTCGAACTTACTTTGGGGCTAACTCAATCTATGTAATTTGTCCGTATATGTTTAATTTATTTAACGTTCTCCTTTTAATTACAGACGCCTCATGGAGCGCGGATCTTCCGCGCCCTGGAATCAGATACTTCAGGACGCGATCGGCGAGACCAGGTTGAATGGCGAGGCTTTGAGAGACTACTTCAGACCTTTGGAGGACTGGCTGAGGAGCGAGAACCTGAGGACTGGTGAATACCTGGGCTGGAGTTATGATGGAGACTACTGCAAGTTCAGGTACGTTTGTTTTAATCCCCTGAGTTTATCTCCCATTCGTTTCAAGAGGGATGATTATTTCCTGCAAGACGCTAGAGATTACAACAGATTGATTAACGAGGCTCTGCGAAAAGTCAGTTGCCCAGTTTAGAAGAACTATGCGTACAGATGTTTGATATTGATCAGAAAGAACAGTGGCGTAAAATTCGGCTATCAAAAGTAGATATTTTAACGGTTGTCGGTCCTCTACCGACTGTACTTAGAGAGTGTGCTCATGAGCTGCATAAGCTCGTACCGCCTGCCCCTTTCTTTTCCTTCAATGAGGGATTTTCCGTGACACAAATTAAAAAGAAATAGTTCCAGATGACTTCATAGATGGCGCTTATTAAAAGGCGAGAGAAAAAGTTTCATACAAAAAAGCAAAAAATTCACGGGATTGGCATTAAAAAAAAAAAAACTTAGTAAAAAAAAAACAAATAAAAAGTATCAATATTGTGATTTGTGCAACTGTCAAACTGTTAGGTGATTTTTTTTCTGCCTCCGGTTGACAAGAACATACAGGTTCAGGCAACATATAGGTTCAGCCATTATTACGACTCGGCTTCAATAAAACGCCATCTGTTGAGACTTTTTATACTGATTTTTTTCTTAATTAAATGTCAGAAAAATCGCTCAACGCACTGCGGGCTATTATTCCTTCTTGGTTAATATTCCCCCGCACGCACCAAGCGCTTTTCGTCATCATTCTTAATGCGCACAGCAAAGCAATGGGACTCCTGCTTGCGTCTGTGTTCGAGCACATACAACCTGGACTCTTTTCAAAAGCAAAGTAAATAAGCTGCTTCTGGGTAAGCTCGTGACATATCGTACCTCATCTCTGTCCTCGGGCAAGATTGTGGTCAATAGGAAACACCTATTATTAAACCCATCTTTAATAATAATAATAGATGCGACGTTGTTAAGAAAACCAATGATATTGTTTAATGCTGAAAAATGGGCTTGCTTGTAGTTTGAATCATTAAAGTAATTCAATAATGATTTAAACTATAAGCGAGTTAATTTTTATAGCGTAATATTAGTCCAGATTGCTACAAATGATCATCAATAACGTGTGAACCGCCACTGCATACATTATACGAAAATATTGAGTCATTATTACTTAATAGCCAATTATGCAAGTGCAAAAACTGTGATACACATCGCGTTCAATTAACTGTGACCAAATGCAATGCGTGAGGTGATAAATATTGAACACGTTTCTTGATTAATATTTGGTCAAGTGCGTGTCGGACCACGCACAATGTATGGTTCCGAAGGTGTTCCCTTTACAAATACGGACACATGAACTTATATTTATTCCTAGTTTTAAACTAATGACCATAAACCATCATATTCAATGAAAATTGTTCCTACAAATATTTCTCATACTAAAATCGAGTTTACAAGTTTTTCGTCTGTTACTCGTAAGATCTTGCAGCAAAGACAAAACAGTCCGGATTGACAACCTCCCTTTCTTACTTTGCTGCAATACACAATTCGCAAATAATATTCTTTGTTAATTATAATGTCACTTACATTTATTTTATTATTTTTTTAGGACAATAAACTAGCATCTTTCCGCGTACGCCATCACACTGCGATCGCCAACCCGCCTGCCAAGCGTGGCGATTACAGCAAACCCTCCATGGATGAAATCCTTGGCGGAGGCCTTTGTCCAACAGTGGACGTTTTTTCGGCTGAAGAAGAAGAAGGACTAAACAATTGTACAGAAGATAAAGCTAAAAAACTTAATTAAACATGTAGATAGTTGTACAACCAGCAACATTATCCTCAAATTACTATACTATGTACTAAGTACTCTCATATAGAAATAAGATATGGCGAAAAATAAAAACAAAAGGCAAGGTCGTATAAAGACCTGGTCGCAGGTTCAAGTCCTGCTCGCATGGAATTCTTTTCTGCCATATCTTATTTCTATGTGAAAATACCTTAGTACTTACTAATTGCATCTGAGATGCTCAAAAATCCAAAAATAAATACTATACTATGTATTTCAAAGTAGTTGTAACACAGAATAGAATAGAGCCAACAAAATGTTAGGTTCCTATGTTAATAAAATATATATGTAAAACAACAGTTAACTGAAAACGAGATCAGTGCTAAATAAACTAAACATCGAAACAAATCAAAATGCCTTTCCGAAAAAAATTACTATTGTTTATTATTTTAAAATTACTATTGTCTTTATTATTAAGTTAAAAAATGTGTTAAAAAAGATATCTAAATATTCAAAAAACTTATATTTTCTTATATATTTTCAGTATCGAAACGGCTGGTCTGCAGGTATACGGTGGCTTCTACAACGCGGCGACTCAGCACTATGACGTCACCAGCTTCGTGACTCTCCTCCTGACTTCGGCTCTCACCACCATCTTCACGTTGCGGAGATGAATTGTTTGAATTAGAGTATAGTTATTGATATGGCAATCAGTTTCATGAGAATATATTGAAAAAGGTAATAATATAATTATCACATGCTATTTTATCCATAGAAAATATACAAGCTGATTGACTTTAATAAGAGATTTTTTTGGCGTCTCAGTTTACTTGGACAAAGTTCAGATCTTGAAATTTTCGCGGATGATAAAAAGTAGCAATGTATACACAATGTACAAAACATAACTCGTTCGATATATTCAAAATCATTTTCTTGTCAAAAGTATACAGTGGAAGATTATTTAAATTGCTTTTCACTTTATACTCAATTTATTGATTAAAGAGTTATTACCAACGAGCGGTTAATGTAAACTCAGTTTTTCTCACTTGATCTATTATAACAATATTCACAGTACTTTTTATGATATTTGGTGAAAAATTAATCAAATATTAGTTCAAACCTGCCATTCTAAAGTAAAACATTTATTAATCACGAAAGTAATTTCCTAAAAAGTCTATTTTAATTTATATTGTTGTAAAATCATAAAAAGACATGGTAAGATTGTTTACATGATAGGACAAATAGGAAAAAGCTGAGTTTACTTGTAACCACAGAATACATAATTGACCGAGCGAGCGCAGCGAGCGAAGCGTCTCAGTTTCCACTAGCCGAAAATTCTTTTGTCTGTCCGGATGTTATCGCCTAGGTCGCATTTCTGAACCGATTCTCATAAAATTTTGTGAGCAGGTTCGGTAATTTTATAGAATTTTTTAGTCGAGTAGTTTTTCAGAAATTTAAAAAATGGCGGAAATATACTCAAAAAAAAACCTCATATCTCAGCTATTTAAAAAAAAAAAAAAAAAATTTCATTTGACTTTTTTTGTTATTCTTATTAAAAACACAACTTTTTTGTCTGAACAACATAGTGAAATTCAATAAAACCGCTATAAATCCATATATTTTAAATTCTCTTACACGTTCAAAAAAAATCAATAGATGGCGCAGCAAAGCTTTTTTAATACTCGCAAATTCGCTAAAATTGCGTATCGTATTTGGGCTGGTGGAATTTTGGAATCTTGAACACTTGAAATAAATCTGATACCAAAAAACTTCATTGTATGATTAAAATCCTATTATAAAAAA